>CAKNYM010049051.1:122238-142060 GCA_932195095.1 Andricus curvator
AGTTCGAGTGAGATTGGACTTATGTATCTTTTTAGTTTGTACGGCAGAATTGATAAGTATATTTATTCTTAAGTTCAATGACCCCTGATGGAAAATTTTTTTTAAAAAGAGGACAGAAAACTAAAACTATTTTCACAGGAATCTACAAATAAATACAATAAATTACAAAAAAAATTACAGGTAAGTACAACCCGTTTCTATTATTGGGAAGAATTTGGTACTTTTGTGTATTTTTTTGTACATTTTTGTATTTGATTGTAGTTTTAATTTTCTACAAGAATTTGTAACTACAAGAATCTACCGGAATTTACAGGTTTTGCAGCCAAAAAGTTGTTATTTTTCGACCTTGGATTACAAATATTCAGAATATTAGAGTGAGATAATTTTAAATTAGGATGTGTAGAATATTAAGAGATAATAATGAATAATCGTTATTAAAAAAAAAATTATGTTTGTAATTTTTTTTTAATATGTAGCAATCGATTGGACATCATATATGTCATTTAAAATTATGTCATTGCAAAGTTTCTTAATATTTGTCATCCAAGGTAAAAAAGAACAACTTTTTAACTGCAAATAAAAATTACGCAATTGAGAAAGAATTGATCACGTTAATTGAAATTAAAAGATTCGAACACTTAGAGATAAAAATGTCTTCATTTGAAGTTATAAAAACTGAACCGCAAATTAAAACACTCAAAGTGGAATAATTTTGAATTTTAAACTTTTAAAATTAAAGTTTAAAAAAATGTTCATTCAAACGCTCAATAATTTTCATGTATGAAATAAAAACATTTAAAACTTTTCAATTGAAAATATCTTAATTCAAAGCCGATAAACTGCAGAATTTTAAATATTAACTTTTATGCAATATACAGTTAAAAGATTTAAAAAGAATAATCCACGCTATCATTTTCAATGCTATGAATTGAATGAATGAAAGAATTTATAAATTTGCAAAATTATATAATTTTAAGCAATTTTAAGCTAGAAACATTTATTTATACAATAAAGCTTGTTTCGAAATCTTTTCAAATATTCTTTTGAAAATTTGTTTAAAAAAAATCATTTTAAAATTTTCCAGGAATTTAATCATTTTATTATCTTGGAACTCGAATTTTTCCTACAATTTTTTGAAAATTCTGCAAAAGTAAAAAAAAATACCTTAAAATCATCCGGATTCTTTTTTGAAAATTTTGGAAATCTTATTAAATATTATTTTTAAATTAATTTTTGTAAGGAATTTAGATTTCTAAGTGATGGGACACTGCGCCGTAAGGCCCTAAGGCCCGACGAGCAGCCAGTCGTTGGCGAACCTCCGAGCCGCAAACAACCTTCCGTGTCACTTTGTAATACCTTATTGTTTAACAAACGTATATACTATATTTATGTCTCTTACATTTTTGAAATCTTTCCACATTTTAAATTATTTTGGAATCTTTTCAGAACTTCGAAATATATTTTTAACTTACTCGATTATTTTCCAAATTATAATAATTGTTCAATTTGTCATTTATCATTCAACAAATTTTTTTCAATCTTTTTAAATATTCTCCTAAAATTAATTTTTCAAAATAAAAAATCATTTAAAATTTTCCCAGCAAATTTAGGAATTTTTTTTATTTTCTTGAAACCCTTCAAGCTGCTTAAAAAGCTTTAAAATTTTATTTCGAAATTTTCAAAAATCTAAATTTACTTTTTTATTTTTCGAAACCGTTTCCAGTTTTGAATTAAGATATATTCTCAAAATTTGTAAATATCTCTTAAACTAACTTGAATTTTTGTCAAATTGATAATTGTGCAATGGTTATTCATGCATCAAAATTCAATAATTTCACTTACATATTATAAGTTTGTTAAATAGAACAATTAAAATAGTAACGGTCATAGTTTTAATTTAACACTGAAATATTAACAATTCAAGTCTTTTTATTTAAAATAATCCAGTTTCAAATTGTTTAGTTCTTCATATTTGATTTATAATTGCTCATTTTAAATAGAAAGTAAAATATTACTCAATATTCAAAAAAATATCTTCCTTAATTAAAAATTTTCAAATTAAATTAGTTAAAAATGAGATATTTTAGATTGAAACAATATTTGAATAGGATTTGGAATTGAATAAGAGCGTTTAATTTGTCAAATTATTTGTAAATTAAGAATAGTTTATAAAGTTTTAGTCGACCTTTTACATTTGTTTAACTACTGAGGCTTTCAAATTGAAAAATTTCTTTCGTCCTGTAAAATCAGTTATTGTTCAATTTTTAATAATCGAACTACAGTTCAATATGATTTGTTATAATAGCAAAAGTTCTTGGTGAAACTGTAATATTTTTTTCAAATTGTGGTTTTTAATGTAGAAACTTATACGGGTGACTAAAAAGTCCCGGGACGGTTGGATATTTCCTCAGGTAAAATATTTTCCAAAAAAGTGAAGGTCATTCCTAAAGTAAATTTCAACGAGGAATTCAATGATGACCTTCATTTTGACCTTGAAGTTGACCTTCATGGCTTTTTGAAGGTCAACTTTGTTTTTTTAAATGGAAACCCCCTTTTTTCACATCTGCAATCGATAGAGCGAAAAATACCACGTTCAAGTACGCACCCAAGTCATAGGTCAATTGTAACGTTCCAGGTCAGTTAAAGGTTATTTGAAATTAACAAAGTTTTCCAAGAGGTCAGTGTAATTCCTGAAGTAAATTTCAACGAGAAATTCATTGGTGAGCTCTGTATTGATCTTGGTCATGATCTTCAGGTTTTTTCAAGGTTTTTTCCAAGCAGTTTACGTTTACGTTCAGCATTACCCAGGAACAACGACGTGGACGTAGTAAATTCTGTTCCCTTTGGGGTGCTTGATTAGGTTGAGTCCCCTTGCCTCTCACGTTTCGCGGTGCTTGATTAACGTGAGTCCCCTTGCCTCTCACGCTTCAGTGAAGATGTTCGAACTGAAAACCTTGAGCTTCTTGGCAAAAAGCTATGTGATTGTAAAAATGAGTTACAACATTACGAATCATCTCCCTATCAATCGAAGTAGCCTCTTGCAGAATCCGATTCTGCAATTCGCCTAAGCTTTGGGGTTGCGTTAAGTATACTTTGCTCTTTAAATAACCCCAAAGAAAATAGTCGAGAGGCGTCAGATCAGGAGAACTAGCAGGCCACTCGATTTCACCCAAAGGGAACAGAATTTACTACGTCCACGTCGTTGTTCCTGGGTAATGGTAAACGTAAACGTAAACTGCTTGGAAAAAACTTTGAAAAAACCTTGAAGATCATTACCAAGATCAATACAGAGCTCACCAATGAATTTATCGTTTAAATTTACTTCAGGAATTACACTGACCTCTTGGCAAACTTTGTTAATTTCAAATAACCTTTAACTGACCTGGAACGTTACAATTGACCTATGACTTGGGTACGTACTTGAACGTAGTATTTTTCGCTCTATCGATTGCAGATGTGAAAAAGGGGGTTTCCATTGAAACAAAAACAAATTTGACCTTCAAAAAGCCATGAAGGTCAACTTCAAGGTCAAAATGAAGGTCACCATTGAATTCTTCGTTGAAATTTACTTCAGGAATTGCACTGACTTCTTGGAAAACTTTGTTTATTTCAAATAACTTTTAATTTACCTTGAACGTTACAATTGACCTATGACTTGGGTACGTATCTGAACGTAGAATTTTCCGCTCTATCGATTGCAGATGTGAAAAAAGGGGGCTTCCATTTAAAAAAAAAAAAACAAAGTTGACCTTCAAAAAGCCATGAACGTCAACTTCAAGGTCAAAATGAAGGTCACCATTGAATTCCTCGTTGAAATTTACTTCAGGAATGACCTTCACTGTTTTGAAAAATATTTTACCTGAGGAAATATCCAACCGTCCCGGGACTTTTTAGTCACCCTATATTACATATCTTACGAAAATTGGCAGTAAAGTACAAGTACAATGTATTGTTTGTAAAAATTGGTATTTTGTTATGAAGATTTGTAATTTTCTACAATAATTTACGTAAAATTAAAAGCGTTTTAATGGCTTCAAACACCCAAATTAAATAAACGTAAAATTCTGTAGTTTTCTGTAATAGCGTGTTGATTTTAACAACAAAGTGATAAAAAATATTTTTAAAAAGTTATAAAAAATTTTTAATTGTAGAAACTTTTATTTTTTTGTTAATTGTGTTACTTTCAGACAAGAAAATACAAGAAAAAATTAGGTATTTCTTTTTAACTGCATTTTTTTGTTAAATTTTGTACATTTTTCCACAAAAAAGTACATGTTTTAACAAGAAAAAAATAGAGTTTTCGAAATCTTGTGCTTGTAAAGATTTGTTCTATCAGGAAACTTAAAATTTATACCTAGTATAAATTAAAGATGGTATCAAAATGACATGGTGAAATTCATTGGAACGAGAAACTTTTTTACTCGCCGATTCGTTTCTTAATTCGACCGCTCTATCGTCGAATGGCAAAATGAAAAAAGGCATTTATGAGAAATTGAAAATATATACATTTTCCATGAAAACAAATTATAGTCCTCACGAGAAAATTGATCCTTTTCTTTTTGAGATTCGAAAAGGTGCAGTCCTTTCCAAACTTATTTTAAAATTTTGTTTTTCCACAGTACGGGCCGAATGGGATGCGATAACGGCAGTCCCGTTAAGGTCCTTTTATTATTAATTCTCAAACGAGGTATGGAATAATTTTACCATATTGTGCTCCATGGTTGGCGTACCAATAAAGAATCTCGGAATTTATTTCCTTGGACCGGACAGGACTCGACGAAAGCGCTCCCGTTACGGTCCTGCCTCCCTTCAGCCGGATATTTGAATTTATTTTACGTCCGAATCGTAAAATATAATATTTTTGGTTAATTGATTAATTCGGGCAGTGGAATCGTCTTTTTACGGTCGAGCGTCAGTTTTTGTAAACACGCGAGACCGTTAGAAGATTTCGCTGCCTCGGTACACACGATATTTTATGTGAGAAGAGTATGTTATATATGAAAAGAGTATGGTTTGTTTAAAGGGACAACTAACGCGCAGAATAGGGCGCGTGGGTCGAAGCAAATAATGTTGCAAAGTCCAAGATTTTAAGATCCAGAAAAAGGAGGTGGGAAGGATAAAGAATATACATGGAAATGGAAGGGCGAAAAAGAAGAGGAAGTGAAGGAATCCGTTTATGAGGTGTTCATTGGTTTTGGGAAAATGCACGCCAGGTTACTTGGGGAAGAAGTTGTTAGATTTAAAATGAGGGTGACCACAGGAGAAAGAGCATGTAAGTTTGAAGAGAAAGCGAGGGAACATGAGAATACAGTGTTGGTGAAGAAATGTGTGATAGAGAAGGAAAATGACAAGGGATAAGGGCAAGGGGGGAAGGAAAGGGAGAGATACTGTATAAGGAATGGTCTGGCAGTTTGGGAAGTCAAGAAAAGGCATTAGAGGAGCCAAAAAGTTAAGTTAGTCCTAAAGGAGAATGACAAGGAAACGGAGTTACAGAAGAGATAGAACAGGATAATACAATCAATGTTTAATGCTAAATATAAGTGGACAAGAGTGGAAAGTAGGGCAAAATATTTAAGAGAATAAGGGGAAAAGGGAAGCCAGAAGGTAATAGCGAGAGCAAGATGTGGGAATATGGGGGAATGGAAAAGATACTGGTTGGGTGAGAGGAAGAGAGCTTGCAAGTTGTGCAACAGAGGGGAAGCTAGACTGGAACATTGGATGGGAGGATGTGTGGAAGTGGTGGAGAATGGAATGACATTCGGAAGACTGATGCATGAGAATAGAGGGGAAGAGGTGGTGGGATGGTCAAGTTATCTGGGAAAAGAAGAGGAGAAAAAACAGAGGAGGCTGGAGGAGAAAAGGAAATAGGGAGAGTACAGTACATAACAATCGTTAGGGAGAAAGAGGTGTACGAGGAAAAACACGGATCTAGTAGATCGGTTCTTCTTCTCAAGAAGGTCAAGTAAGCAAGCGGAAAATATGGAACAGAGAGGTGCGCAGAGCCGCAGAGGCAAAAGAGGAAGGGCAAGGATTTGAGTAATCGGCATTCTTTCCTGGAGATCGACAAAGGATATTAGAAGCTAAGAGCGAAAGGATAAGCGAAGGTAAAATCATCTAAAGGGCGAGAGAAGCATGAGAGTACGGTTTCTAAGATTGAGCAGAGCAGAGAATTTATAGAGAAGGGAAATATAGATTCTAAGGAGGTAAAGAATGTAATTAGTTATTAGAATATAAGGAGAAGTTGAATGTTAATTATGTTAGGGAATATCTATGTATGGACAAAGAAGTGTAAGGAAGCATGTAATTAATTCTAGGCCAAAAGACTGAATTTAATCAAATACATACAAGTACCCCACCACCGAGAAAGAATTACTTTGCTCCTCCAAACCACGCCGAGAAAACTAAGATAGGAGATAGGGATAGGAGGTATAGGCGAATTACGGACTTATTTTGCCGAAAAAAATAATAATTGGTGGATTTGGGTTTAGGGTCCAACATAATTGAATTCAATATTTCAGAAAGATAATAATAAATTTTGACTGAAATATTAACCAAAGATAAATCATAATAATTGACAACTGGGATATTGACGAAAGATAAAATTTTTTTTCATATGACACCCAAAAAATATCCAGCTTGTAAACTACGTTCCTGCCAAAAAATTCTCCAAGAGCAAACAAATTAAAATGCAATTATTTCTTACACCTGAAGCCAAAGCTATACAAAAATATTTTACATTTTTGTTCTTGGGGGTCAATATAATTCCCCACTTAGTATAGGAAATTTTTTCACAACAATTATCAAAATTAAATGATTTTTGAGTAGCTTGAAGCATATTTAAACATATTTTTGGGACAGTAGCGATTTAATACGAATACACTCTAAATTGTAAAAATTTACACATCAGTTAATTCTTGTTAATATAATACTGCAAAACAGTACATGCATTAATTTTCATTCAAAATTGTTCACAAAATTCAGAATTAAATTCACCAGAAACAAATTAAGTCAAAAAATTGAAGTCTGCACAGCAAAACTCTACACGCGATACTTTATAACAATGATGTAATAATATTGTAAAAAACTGTACGCGAGTTTTAAATAAATATTTTATAACCCTGGACAGTCAAACGTTATAATCTAAAAAAATTGCACACGAAATGAAAATAATATTTTTACTTTGTGTGGCATTTTACGTTGTAAAGTTTAATGATATTACTTAATAAATTATTTCTGTTTAGATGTAGGTTTCTGCAGAGTGTGGAGTTTTTCAATGCAAATTCCGTATCTCTAGCTCTTTTCAAAAATTAACATTGAAAAATATAGAATAATAATTTTCTAAACACTTTTTTTCTGCTTATACGAGCGAATGCAGTAAAAAATTCTTGCAGAAATGCATTAAGTTGTATAAATATTGAATTTCTAATCATTCTGGTTTTTATAAAAAGTGATAAACAAAATTGTGTCATTTTCCCGAACCTTTTTTTTTTAATATAAAATTTTGAAACTTTATTCTTTTATCTTACGTATTAAATAGATCTGGATTGTTAGAGCTGATATTGAAAGTAATAGTAAAAACACCTAAGTCGAAATATTTATCGGTGACTAATAAAATTAAGAATTCACTTTTTTACTTCTGTAAATTTTTATTTGAAATCAAAAGATCGCTACCACAATTTCTATCAATGGAGGTTAGCTGTTTTTATTAATAGTAAAAATACATACATTGAAATAATTATCGGTGATCGATAAAATTAAGAATTCACTTTTTTACTTCTGTAAATTTTAATTTCAAATCAAGAAGCCGCTGCCATGATTTATTTGTAGTAGCGAGTATTTCGTGTCGAGAGTCTGAGTTAATATAATGTAAAATAATTTTTAACGTAGAATCTTTCATAAACGAAAAAAAAAAACAATAAAATTTCAGATGACAATTTTTGAATTTCAAATTGGTTTGCACCAAAAAAGATGGCTTTCTAACATAGAAGCTAATTTTCAACCAAATAGTCGAATTTTCAAATAGAAAATATTAAACTTCAACCAAAAAAAAAGTTTCATTTTCAAGCAATGAGTTGAAGTTTCAACAAAATAAATCAATTTTTTTAATAGTGCAATTTTTAAAAATAAAGATGAATTTAAAAAAAAATGAATTTTCGACCGAAAAAATTAATTTTCTACCAAAAAAACTAATTTTTGACAAAAAAGTTCATTTTTATCCAAAAAAGAGGTAATTTCAAACCAAGAATTAGTTCTCTATAAAAAAAAGACAAATTTTCAACTGAAAAAGATCAATTTTCAACAAAAAATGGAAAAGTTACATTTTCAGTTTGAGAAAAATAATTTCGAACAAAAAAAACGAATTTTTGACAACATAGTTCAATTTTCAACAAAAGAGATGAACCTTCAACAACAAAAAATTATTAAAGTAGTTGAACTTTTACCCCAGTAGTTAAATTTTCAATTAAAAGAAGATAAAGTTTCAAGCTAATAGTTAAACTTTCAACGAAAAATATAAATTTCTAACTAAAATTATAAAAATATTTGAAAAAAAAATTAAATTTTCAGTTAAATAAATTATTTTTTTATGAAAAAAATATTTTTAACAAAATAGTTCAACTTTCAACCAAAAAAGATTTTCTACCAAAGAGATGAATTTTCAACCCAAAAATACAATATTGTTTTTTTTTTAAATAACCAAACCCAAAAATGCAATATAGCGTAACGCCCAAAATTTTGAAAAAAATTTCTAAATACTTAGGGCCTAAAATATCTCTTATATAGCACTATAATTTTACCAAGATTGATCAAAATCGAATTACCACTTACAGATTCTGATATTGCTGACGTGTAATTATTATTGAGAAAAATTAATTATGTTTATAGCGTCGTTCGTATGTATAAAAGCAATTTGAATGCGAAAGCCTCAGTTTCATTTTGATTCTCGCAATTAACAGTCCGTCAGATTCGTAAAAATGGCCGTGATGTTGTATTTGTTGATCGGTATTTTAAGTCTCATCCTATTATTGCGCTTGGACTACATAAAAAATATTCAATTTTATAAACATGCGGCCAAATTGCCTGGGCCGAAGGCGTTACCTATTGTAGGAAATGCTCTTAGCTTTATTGGAAAGGATTCCTCTGGTAATTTTTTTGAATTATTATCCAAATTTTATACTTAGTCTATTCAACTAAACTGTCCTCATTCAATTTTTGTGTTTTTTTCCACTATTTTCCAACAAAAATATTCAAAATGTTGATAAGCGGTCCTACTTTTCAAACTACTAGCACAATTCGGTCGAAATTACTTAACCCAAAGGTGCAAATACCGAAAATATTTTTTATTATTTCGTATTTGGAATGCCTAACAACTATTTTCCGACAAAAAAGAAAATCTTTGCCCAAGCCGTTTTTGAAAAATCCAGTTTTAATTTAAAAAAGCGCAATTCCCAGTTTTTCTCACAAACAAAAAGATATATAAAAAAGACAAAAAGACAAATTGTTCCTTGGAAAAATTTCTACGAAAATATCTCAAGTGATACTTCTCTTTTTGGTAACTAAATCATATATTTCTATAGTGAAAAAAGGTTTAGCCGTTTAAAAAATACCTTTTTTATTTTTATTTTCATAACTTCCATGACTCTCCCAAAAATTAAATTTGAAGTTTATAATTTGGAGGGATTTCATGTGAAATGGCTGCTCATCTATGGTGGTTAAATGAGAATATTTAATGTAAATGATATATGATAATATTGCAATAGTTTTAGAAATGTCCATCCAAGGTTTTGTTGGATGACGGAAATACTTAGAAATTATCTAAATTTTCTTTTTAAATTTGAACCAAAGTACAAAAAAATTATGATATTATCAAAATTTTCAAATACAAAAAATTCGTCTGTTTCGAAAACGATGATAAACCCCAAGGTAATGTGAGAACAAAAATGTTGCGCGCCTGAGAATTTTATAAAAAGTCTTTCTTACTTGTTTTCAGTATCTTTCTTTGTTTTTACAAAAAATTATTTTAAATAAGTTGCTTGATTATAAAGTGTTATTACAATTTTGCGGGCATAAAGTGTCAAATAATAATAAACAAAAATGAAGCCCGAATGTATGTTTTTTTTAGGTGCGTACCATGCAATAATGGATATTGCTGAACAATATGCTTCGCCATGTCGAGGGTGGCTGGGCAATATATTGTTTGTTGGAATTTATGAACCTGATCAACTGAAAGTAAATATAAAGCTGAAAAATTTTGAATTTATTTTCCATTAATTTTTTAATTATTATTTCAAGACTCTTTTAACAAGTACGAAAAGCATGGAGAAAGGTGATTTATACAAATTCGCTCGGCCCTGGTTGGGTGATTCATTGCTTCTTGCTCCAGGTAATTCTCATAAATATAAATAAATACAAATACATATATATGTACAATAGGGTGCTCGAAAAATTTTCTTTCGAATTTTTATGAATAACGCCCGGAAATTTATTCGAATCCACACAAAAATAAATACATTTTTATAAAATGATATTTAGAGGTGGCGCATGCCCCATGAAGTTTAACACGTATTTCCCATTAGAAAAATGACGTTTTCGTAAATTTTATTCAGAATCATCAATATTAGCTGAATCGAGTTGAAACTTCACATTTCGATAAAAACATAACGAAAAAAATATTACTTATCACCCCCATAAATCTGTTTCATATGGTCCCAAAAAACCCCAAAAGTGAAAAAATGGGTTTTGCGAGTTTTTGGCGCTAATTATGATTTTTTTGCGTTTTTTTTAATGCAAATTGTTTCTTATACATGAAATACTACTTTATATTGATAATTAGATGTGTAAATAAATTGTTTGAACAATTTATGATTATTTTTAGCAATTTTCTCTTAGAATGGAGATAGAAAGCCATGTTCTTTTTCTGAATTTCCCACTTTTCGCAAATTTTCATTGATGTTAACGAAGTTAAAGGTTTAAACAATTTAATAATATTCTCTTAGAATGTTGCGAGAAAATTGCAGTTTTTACTGAAATTTTCAACTTTTTGTTCACTTTTCACTTGGAGTGAATTTAGTAATTAATTGAAGTTAACAAAATTATGTGTTTAAACAATGTATTATTGAAATTTAAGAATTTTAAATTAGATTAAAATCAAATTCAAAATCCCATTTAACGTCCAATAATCAAGTTAATGTATAGAATTCCTGGAAATAAAACAAGAATTCAACGATCAAATTTGGACAAACACCACAAAATGCCCTTATTACAATTCCTAAAAACAAAAAATTTGTTTCTTTGCACAAAAATAAAAAAGAGAAAATAAAAATGAGAAGGTAATTAATCATACTAGAATAACTTTTGTTTAATTTATTCAAATCACTTTTTAAATTAATAGACAATTATTTTGTTTTTGAATATAAAGCATTTCCATGAATTCATATAGTCCTGAAGCCTTCAGGAAGGTTAAATTATGGTGTGATATAAACCAAAAATTAAGAGGCAGTATCCTTCAGAAAAGGTTTTGGTTTGAATGTCGAAAAAATGATGCTTTACCTAAAAAAATATTTTTCTTGAATACAAAATTTCGTGATTTTGCTTTTCACAGTAATTTTTGCCATAGACAATTTGAACATAATTTAAGGAATTTCAAACTCTCATTGCTGAACTTACTGATCAAGGATATTTCAAATCATGTTAATTTTTTAAAAGTAAAAATTTCCAGAATCAAAAGTCAATTAGAAGTTTTTTTGCCACAAGATAAAATCATTGATCTTTTAAAACATAAGATTTTCCTTAATCGAAGATTTTTAAACGATGATAAAAAACATGAGAACAAGCTTTCTATTTTGATTGATCAACCAACTAATATTCAAGAGCAAAATTTAAATTAACACAAGATTTTTGAAAAAGAAGATAAGGATCCTTGGTTTGTAAATTTGGAAAATATTCAAATCCCTGATTCAGTTACAGATATTCTCAGATTAGGTAAAGCTTTTAGTAACCATGTGATGAAAAGTAAATTGAAACAAATGATGGAAATAGTCAAAGATGTTGAATCAAGTATACACAAAATTCTAATATTAGATCAACAGAATTTCCGAAACAAGGTCTTACACTTGTCAAAGAGCTTTGTTGATAAAAATTGTTTGCACATTAGTAGTATTGATCGTAAAATTTCTGAAGGGTTCAGGATAACAAAAGATTTCCTTAATACCAACCCTGATATAATTTGCATGAATGCTGTAAAGACAATATTACAGTTTGTAGGAAGAAATCAGATTATATTAGGGATATGGGGAATTTACTTCCCAATCGTGATAACTTTGAATTATTGAATGAAAATCCGTTGAAACAATTAAGAAGAAACACTTTCAAGATTCTAGACAATTGGAGAAAGAAAGGACTTTCGGGAAAGGATATAAGATGGACTGATATGAATACCGAAGACACAGTTGTTGCAAGATGTTATGGTTTGAGAAAGATTTATCAAGATGGCTATCCTTTGAGATGGGTTATTTCAACTATTAAGACTCCCACGAAATTTTTAGAACAAAACTTTAATTTGATACTTAAAGATTCGATTACAACTTCCAAATACAATATTAAAAATAGCTGGGAATTCCAAAAAATTATTATTCAAAAAACTGTTTCTGATGACCATGTAATGATTTCTTTGGATGTTGTTGCAATGTTTCCAAGTACACCCCTTGAATTGGTAAAACGGGCAATTTTAAATAGATGGGATAATATAAGAACACGTACTCGATTAAGTCAAAAAGATTTTATTAAAGGGATACTTTTCATTATGAACTTAACTTATTTTAAATTCAATGGATCTTTTTATAGGAAAAAATTCATACTCCCATAGGTTCAGTCATTTTTCCGATTTTAGCAGAAATAGTTATGAAAGATTTGGAGGTCTTTGCTTTCAGGAAGCTGGATTTTGTTTTGCCCTTTTACTTTCGGTATGTTGATGACACCTTATTATGTGTTCCTCTAGCAAAGTTACAGGCATTTTTTGATGCTTTCAATAGTTTTCATTCAAAACTTCAATTTACCCATGAAATAGAGAACAATAATAGAATCAGTTTTTTGGACGTAGAAGTAATTAAGGGTCAGGATGGTAATATTATTACCAATTGGTATAGAAAAAGTACATATTCAGGTAGAATTTTAAATTTCTTTTCGGTTCATCCTTTTTAAAACAAAATTGCAGTAATCAAAAACTTAGTTGACAGAGCTCTAGGTTTATCCCACATTTCATTTCAAAAAGAGAATTTGGATATTGTTAGGAATATCCTTTTTTTTAATCATTACCCACAAAAGTTGATTGAGCAACATATCACAATTAGAATTCAACAAATCAAAAACAAACAAAGTAACATTTTATCTAGAGATAATCAGAAAGAATTGAGAGAATATAGTTCTTTCAATACTTTTGTTCTTCCTTTTTTTGGTCAAATTTCGAAAACTATTGAATTCACGTTGAAAAATTTTAATATTTATACTATGTTCCGTATACCATTTAAAATGGATTCAATAATAACTTTTGGTAAAGATCCTTTAGATGAATTTGAAAAAGGTGGTGTTCTTTACAAGATCACTTGCAAGATCTGTACGATGACTTATGTGGGACAGACTGGCAGACTTCTTAATACTAAGGTGAAGGAACACAAAAGTGATGTTCGTTTAGGACGTTGTTATAAGAGTGTTCTTGCTAGACATACGAGAGGGTTCGTTGATGTTGGCCATGAGTTTGACTGGGATAATGTTGAAATTTTAGATAGTGAAAGTAATGAAAGAAAGAGAGAATTCATGGAAATGCTTTATATTAAAAAACAAAATAAGTTGTCTATTAATTTAAAAACTGATTTGGATAAATTAAACAAAAGTTATTCTAGCATAATTTATTAAATTTAGCAATAAGTTTTCATGGGTCTTGATTTTCTCTTACTTCTTGTTTTTTTATAACGGATTTTCCTTTTGACCCACATTTAGTTGTCAGGTATCGAGGCGATTACGTCGTTACTTCGTCGCTGTTCCTAACTTCTCTAATTATTGTTCTTGCCTTGATAAGGGTGCTGTGTGAGCACCGAAACGTTGGTAAACATTGTGCATGCTTTTATATTGTGATTTGATAATAATACAAATAAAAAAGACGAAAGAAACATAAAAGAGAAGGAAAGGGATTTGGTTGGTTGCCTTCTCATTTTTCTTTCCTCTTTTTTACTTTTGTGCAAAGAAAAAAATTTCTTTGTTCTTAGGAATTGCAATAGGAGCATTTTGTTGTGTTTGTCTAAATTTGATCGTTGAATTCTGGTTTTATTTTCAGGAATTCTATACATCAATGTATTATTATCATTAATAATATTCAATTTTAATAATGCTTGAAAGTTGCGCTTTTTTCTCAAATTTACAACTATTTGTCTACTTTTCACATAGAGTGAGTTAATAATTAATTCAATTCAGCAAAAATAATTATTTATACAAATTATAATTGTTTATAATCATCTTCTTCTTTAATAATGCAATATAGTTGCGGTTTCTTATGAAATGTTTAACTTTTTTTCCACTTTTTACTTAGTAAAGTAATAAATAATGCAAGTTAACAAACATAGTTGTTTAAACAATTTATTATTGTTTATAACTATATTCTCTTAGATAAGTGCTAATAAGTTGCGGTTTTTTCTGAACTATTAAAATTTGTGTCCACTTTTCAATTTGTGAGGTGATAATTAATGCAAGTTAACAAACATGCTTATTTAAACAATTGTTTATTGTTTATAAGTGAATGACTTGTAAATTACAACAAGAAGGTTTTGCAAAGCGTAAAAGAGATATTTGAAATTGAACATATTTTGATATCAACCCCCCCCCCCACCCTTCAGCAAAATATATTCACAAAAAAGAAAGAGATTGTTTAAAATATGTTTCTCTCTAATGCTTATTCATCATTTGTTCATAACTAAAAAGTTGAACATTTCAGAAGAAACCGCAACTATATGGCATTAATATAGACGAAGATAGTTATTAACAATAATATTTTGTTTAAACAACTACTTTTGCTTAACTTAAATAATTATTGAAACACTCCAAGTGAAAAATAGACAAATAGTTAAAAATTTCAGAAAAAAACCGCAACTTTCTACCACTAAGCAAAGAGAATAATAATAATTAATTGTTTCAACTATTATTTATGTAAAATCAAATTAATTGTAACTTCACTCTAATTGAAAAATGGACAAAAGTTGAAAAATTCAGAAAAAAAACCGCAACTATCTAGTATTAATATAGGAGATGATAGCTATAGACAATGATAATTTGTTTCAACATTTATTTTTGCTATATTAAATTAAATATTAACTCACCCCAAGTCAAAAGTTAACGTAAAGTTGAAAATTTCAGAAAAAACTGTCATTTATAGCATCATTCAAAGATAATATTATTAAGAATGATAATAAATTGTTTACACAATTATTTTTGTTAACATTAATAGAGTATTACATCACCTTAATTGATAATTGGACAAAAAGTGGCAAAATTTTGAAAAAACTGCGACTTTCTAACTATATTCTAAGAAAAAATTGCTAAAAACAAGAATAAATTGTTTAAACCATTTATGTAAACATCTGATTATCAGTATAAAGTAGTATTTTATCTATAAGAAACAATTTGCATTAAAAAACAAACAAAAAATCATAATTAGCGCCAAAAAATCGCAGAACCCATTTTTTTACTTATGGGTTTTTTTTGGGATCCTAGAAAAGAGACTTTTGGGGGTGATATTTGGAAAGTAATATTTCATTCGTATTCTATGGCTAATTGTGAGATGAAATGTTGAGTTTCAACTCGATTCAGCTAATGTTGAGGATTCTGAATAAAATTTCCAAAAACTTTATGTTAAACTTTATGGATCTAACAAATTTCCAGGCGTTATTCATAAAAATTCAAAAAAAAATTTCCAATGCATTTTTGGACCACCCATCATCAGATTTTATTTTTCTAAATTTGACGGAAGATTGAAAAAAGTCAAAATATTGATATAAAAAGCATTGTAAAATGTTTGTTTTTCTCACTTCCCTGACTTTTCTCGGAGGTTTCCCTGACAAATTTTGCATTCAACCTGACCATTAATATTCGAAAATCAGCTTTTTATTATTATAACATTTTTAACATAGAATCTTTTATAAACCGACTTGTTGAATTTTCAACCCAAAAATATAACTTTTTCATGAAGTAGTTAAATTTTTAACAAAATAATTAAATTTTTAACAAAACAATTACATTTTTAACAAAAAAATTACATTTTTAATAAAATAATTAAATTTTCCGCAACTTTGTTAAATTTTTAACAAAATAGTTAAATTTTCAACCAAATAGTTGAGTTTTTTATCAAAATATTTAATTTTTAATTCTACAAAGATGAATGTTCAGCAAAATGGTCAAATTTTCAAACAAAATAGATTGAACTTTAAACAAAAACAGTTGCATTTTCGAACAAATAACTGAATTTTTCAAAAGACAGTTGAATTTTTAACAAAAAAAGATGAATTTCAAACCAAAAAGACGAATTTTTTAGAAAACAGTTAAATTTTCAACCCTAAAATTTAAATTTTCTAGAAGATGAATTTTCAAGGCGAAATGTAATAGTTGATATTTCAAAAAAAAATTTTGTTTATAAAATAGTTAAATATTCAACCAAAGAGTTGAATTTGCAACAAAATAATTAAATTTTCTACAAAATAGTTGAAATTCCAACCAAATGGTATAATTTTGATCCTAAAAAGATAAATTTTCAACAAAAAATGTAATCGTTATAGACAAATAGTAATGTTCGTTTTTCAAACAAAAAAATTAGTTTTCTACCAAAAAATCGGGATTTTTAACAAAATACATGAATTTTCATCTGAAAAATATCAATTTTGAACCAAAAATGGAAAAGTGAAATTTTCAGTAGAAAATGAACTTTTGACAACAAAAAATTTTCAATAACATAGTCCAATTTGCAATTAAATGGATGAATTTTTAAACCTAAAGATGAACTTTCAACCCAATAAAGATTTTTCAGTCAAGAAAGAAAAAAAGTTCATTCAAATTATTCAGCTTGCAAGTGAAAAGACGAATTTGCCCTATTTTCAGTTAAAAACAAGTTTACAAAAAAAATTTTTCACCAAATAATTTTATTTTTTGTATAAAAAATTGCAAAAAAAAATCCACCAGAAACCATTCAACTAGGTTTATTTGACATAAATGTAAATTAATTTTCAAACAATATTGCAAAAATTGTAATATTTTATTAGAGATATAATGGAGATGAAAAATATTTTGAAAAATATCAATGTACCCAAGACCGAATCCATTTCAAATCAGGCAGGATTTTACACTTTGAATCGCAGAATCTCTCGGGGACAAAATATATTATTTTTTAGAGGAAATTAGCTATACGTTTTTTTCCGATTGGCAAAAAAAATTATTTCTAAGAAGTTATGCGTTTTTTCTGAAAAAATTAAAATTCGATTTTCTCAAGAAACTCACACTTAGATTTTTTTACGATTTTTTTCGAATTTGTGCTTTGATAAGGAAGATATCTTGTAAGTTTGATGCTAGCTGAATGACCTATGTGGCCAAGAAATTTTTTTTCCTTATAATCAATTTTTATACTTTTTTTTGGAAGCAATGACAGATACGAAAAAATATTAACTTAGGGGAAAAAATTCTCCTAGTCTCAAAAATGGTTTAGCCCACATGATACTGATGAGATGCCTCTCTCCCATTGGTAGAAACTTTTTAAAAATATTTGGAAAAATAAAAAAGGTGGGGTTTACCAGAAAATATTATTTTTTTATGTTTTTAAAATTTGAAGAAAAAAATAAAAAACATTTTCTGGAAAACCCCACCTTTTTTTTGCATATTGTTTTTACAATTTCTTTTAATAGAAAAAGGTATGTTATTAGCATCGTGCGGGCTGAACCATTTTTGAGGCCGGGAAAATGTTTTTTTTTTCAAAATGAAAAAAAAATTCTCCTGACCACAAAAGTTATTTATCAAAAAATGTAAGGTTGGGTTTTTCGAGAAAATCTACTTTTAATTTTTTCAGAAAACCCGATAAACGCTATTAGACTGAATAAGAAAATAATAAATATCTCAATTAGGTCAAAAGTTGTAGAGGTTTAAAGAAAAAAATTAGGATTTTTTGAAAAACAAAGCACAAAATTCAAATACGCATAACTTCTTAAATTATTTTTTTTGCCAATTAGAAAAATACGTGTCGCCTAATTTCCTCTAAAAAATAAAGTATTTCGTCGCCGAGAGATTCTGCAATTTTAAGTGTAGAACCCTGTCTGATTAGTTTGTAACAAAAATGTTAAATTTTTAACTAAATAATAAGCTTAATACCTACAAACAATTTTTAATTTTCCTTGACCGTTAAACTTCAGAGACCAGAATCTTAATCTTGTAACATTTTTAACATAAGTCTTTATAAACGCAATAAAACAATTTCAAATTTAGTATCCTTCACAGTTATTTAAAGTTCTTCTGAAAGAAAGTCCTTGACTTTTTCCAGATTTTTCTCAAAAACCCTCACTTTTTCCTGACCTTCCCTGACCAATAATATTTTCTGACTTTTCCTGATTTCCAGGTTTTTCGTAACCTATGGCCACCCTGAGCTTAAGAGAGTCAATTTATTTTAAAAAATTGAAAAAAATAACAAATTTATCAAAAATCGTTCAATAAGGTGTCATTTAAAATAAATTTGTATACATTTAAAAATAATATTACAAAAATTGTATTACTTTATGAGAAAAATAATGGAGATGAAAGTTGTTTTGGAAAATATCAATGTACCCAAATTACTTAATTCATAACATTTTAATACTTCAATTTTTTGTCCATTAGTTTCAATATGGCGTGTTCATCGTAAATTGATTCAACCTGCTTTTAATCCTCAAACTCTACGAACATTTTTGCATATTTTCGATAAACATGCAAAATCGCTGGTAGAAAAAATGGAAAAAGAACTTGATGGAGGTGAATTCCAAGTTGACCCCTATTTGGTATCTTTTTCTTTAAATGTTGGGTTAGGTAAGATTTGAGTTAAGATAAATAATTAAATTTTATTGATGCGCATTTGTTGCATATTTTTTTAATTTTATCATTATCTTTTTATGCTTTTAGAAAGTACTATGGGCATATCTGAAACTTCCGACTCAAAAATGTACACACATTATACTGAATGTGTAAACAGGTATGGGGAAATTAATTCATCTTACCCCCTTTTTTTGTTGTTTCACTTAAATAAAACTCAACTGATAGAATCTAATAAGAAAATCCAACTATTTTTGGTTAAAAATTCAATTTTACATTTTCATCATAATCAGAAGGTATTACTAGGAATCTATATTATCATCGAAGATGGTAACAATCGATCCAGAGAGATATCCTATTACACACACTGTGAAAATGGAAATTTATAATATCAATCAAAGTCAGACAAGATGGAGTTATAAATTAAAAAATTTTTGAAATTAAATTTATTCAGAAAAAAAGATCTTCTCCTTTCACTCCGCTGGGATTCGAACACCAGATTAACTGATTTCTGGTCGGGTGCTCTAACCATTGAGCTACTAGAGAGGTCGGAGGAAGAATCCCTTTTTCTGAAATACGCTTTATTACGCAAGATGTTATATACAAATCAATTTTTTTAAAATCAATTTTAATTCCTAGTAAAAATTGATCTGTATATAACATCTTGCATAATAAAGCGTATTTCAGAAAAAGGGATTCTTCCTCCGATCTCTCTAGTAGCTCAATGGTTAGAGCACCTGAC
>CAKNYM010049051.1:151816-177833 GCA_932195095.1 Andricus curvator
GCCGGCCTGTCGTTGTGATTTCGTCGTTACCTGTGAGCACCCTTCTCCCGTTTGTGAGACGTGGCCATAGGTGTGATTTACCGCGGCTCTACTGGGGGCTATTGAAATTTTTTTTTAGATGGCAGTTGCTCTCAGTGGGACCCTGCGGTGGTTGTTAAAATCTTTTTTTTTTAAATATATATACATTTCAACTTTCAAAAACAAGTTAATTTTCTATCAAACAGTAAAATTTTTTACGAAATAATTTAATTTTCCGTTAATAAGTAGAATTTTCAACTTAAAAATATGTATTTGCAAAAAAAATGTTATAGTTGATATTTTAACTAAAAAGGATTAAAATTTTGAATCAGAAACACATGAATTTCAGCCAAAAGTCGAATTTTTAACAAAATACATGAATTTTTAACCAAAGATAGTGAAAAATTAGGTGTCGGGAAACTAGAAAAGAAAGGAACGGGATATAAAGAAATAAGAAATAGTAGCAGACAAAAAGAGACGAGAAACAAAAGCAGGGAAGATTGGAAGATATGTTAATGGAATAAAGCAGGCTTGGAAAGAAAGGATAGGGAGTTTATGAGAAATTTGACACAATGGGATGTAGTAGTAATGATGGAGACGTGGCTAGATCAAAAGGGATGGGGAAGAATAAGGGGAAGATTACCAAGAGGTTACAAATGGCAGGTTCAAAATGCAAAGAGGACGAATAAAAAGACAGAGCAATGGGAGGAATGGTGATGGGAGTAAGGAACGAATGTATAACAGAGAAGGATAAAAAAGAGTTGAAAAAACATAAAGTAGGATTAATAGTAGAAGAGATAAATATGGGAGGAGAGAGGTGGAATATAGTGGGGGTTTATGTGAACGGTGATATGCAGGAGAAATCGGAGGAGATGAGAGAACTGATGGAAGAAAATAAGCGAGAGATTAGGCTTATAATAGAAGGAGATTTTATTGTGAGAACTGGAGGTAGAGGAGGAAGGGAATGGGATTGAGAGCGAGGAAGACAATCCAAAGACAAGATACTGATTAAGTAGTGGACGACGAGGTAAGAGCGAAGGTTAAGTGAAACTAGAGATAGGGAATTATATAGATTCGGATCACTTGCCCATAATAGTGACAGTAGAGAGAGAAATGACTAATAACAATAAGCCTAAAATGAAGCAAAAGTAAAAACAACAGAAAAAGTGGATTGGTCAATGGAAGGTGAAGAATAGTTTAAAGAAAAAGTCAGGAATATCAAAATAGGCGAATGAAATGTAAACGAGGGAAGTGGTAAGGGAATTAAGAAAATGGAGAAAAGGGACAAGTAGTGGAGGAGAATATAGGAGGAAAAAAAGGAGTATACTGAGTTGTGTGATCACAAAAAAGAGGAGGAAAATAAAAGGTTTGAAGAAGAAGCAGAGAAGGCTAGGACGGAAGAAGAGGATTGGAAGGTGGTAAATAGAGATAGAAGAAGAAGGAAAAGAGTAAATCAGGATATTGAGATAGTAGAATGGAAAAAATATTTTATGGAATTACTAGGTGGGGTAGAGAGGAAAGTTAGGAAAGGAGGAAACGATGGTAGGAAAACAAATGAGGAGGAGGACATTACAAGAGAGGAAATAGTCAAGGTATTAGCGATGATGAAAGATGGAAAGGCAGCTGGTATAGATGAGATTCCAAATAAAGTATGGAAATATGGGTAATGGTACCAATAGTGAAGAAAGGCAATGGGGAGGAGGTTAAAGATTATAGAGGAGTGAAACTAATGCCAACACTGTATAAAGTATATGTGACTGTTTTATCGAATAGGTTAAAAAAATAAGTTGTGGAGAAAAAGATAAAGCCACCGAATCAGACAGGGTTGAGAAAAGGGATGGGTGTGATGGACAATATATATGTTCTGAATTATTTAGTAAATAAGAGGATTACAAGGGAGAAAGGGGCAATGGTAGCAGTATTCGTGGACTTAAAGACGGCGTTTGATTCATTAGACCGAGGCAAGATGGAAAAAGTTATGGTGAAAAAGGGAATACAAGAGGGATTAGTAAAGAGAGTATCGGAAATTTTTAGAGAGACAAAAAGCAAGGTAAAGGTAGGAGAGCAAGTAGGAGATAGTTTCTGGTTGGTGATAGGAGTAAGGCAAGGATGCCCTCTGAGCCCTCTTTTATTAAATATATTAATATCAGAATTGGAAGAAGAAATGAAGAGAAAAGGGTGTGGAGGAGTTAGGATAGGGAACGAAAAGATATATACACTGGCATACGCAGACGACATAGTGTTGATGGTAGAGGATGAAGAAGGGATGGAGGGCTTAATTACAGGATTAGAGAAATACTTATATGAAAAAAGTTGAATTGAAATGTAGAAGAGACAAAGATAATGAGGTTTAGAAAAGGAGGATGAAGAAAGAAAGAATGGACAGGGAGATGGAAGGGAATAAAATTAGAAGAAATAAAAGAGTTTAAGTATTTGGGATATACCTTGCATGCAAATGGAGATCATAGAGCTCATATAAGAGAAAGGATAAACAAGCAGCAGGGGTAATGAAGCAGATATGGTGAATAAGAAAAACAAGGTTTAAAAAAAATTGCAGAAGGAGAATGTGGTTATTTGATACGCTTGTATGGCCGGTATTAGGTTACGGAGCAGAGATATGGGAATGGAAAGAAAGGAAAGAGATTGAGAGTTTACAAGAAAGGTATATAAGGTGGATGCTAGAGGTAGACTGGAGGACGCCGGAATATAAGGTGAGAGAAGAAGCGCAAAGGGATAAATTAAGTACTAGAGCGGAAAAGAGGGCATGGAATTTTGAGACGAAGCTGATGGAGGGAAAGGTAGGGGAGTTAGCAAGAAAGTATTTGATGCAGGTAGAAAAAAGGAGAGGGAGGGCGATGGAATTAACGAGATGGGAAGAAGAAAGGAGGGAGTTCTTTAAGGCTAGAGATATAGAAGACGGGACTGGAGTCAACTACAAAGAAGTGAAAGAAAGGGAGAGGGAAAGAGAATTGATAGAAAGATGGGGGATGATTGAGGAATGAAAACATAATAAATGGTATACGATGATAAAAAAGGAAGGAGTATAAAAGTATTTAGAAAAGGGATGGGGAGAGAAAATATGGACTAGAATAGCAAGATTTAGATTGGAAAACGAGGTAAGGCCAGATATGTATTGGGAAAAGAAAGAGAACAGGAATTGCAGAATCTGTGAATGGAAAGAGGAAACATGGGAGCATGTATGGGAAGGATGTAGGACAGGAATGGAAGTTAAAGGAAGCTGGCAAGAGAATGTGGTGAAGATTCTAGGGGAGGATGGTTTCGGGGAAGAGTGGATGAAGGAGTCAGAGGGTGCTAGGGGAGCAAATGAGAAAGAATGAAAGAATGGATACGAAAAAATAACGAAATGGAGTTACAAGAGAGGTGAAAGAAAAAGGAAACGGAAGTCGCTTGAATTAGAATGAATTTTGAACCCTAAAAGGTGAATTTGCAACAAAAAACTTAATGTTAAACCGAAGCGGATTAATTTTTAACCAGGTGATTGCAGCTTTACCCAAAAAAGATTGAATTTTTCCCCAAAAAGATGATTTTTCGAACCGAAGAAGAAAAATGATGGCAATAAAGTTGTTGAATTATCAAGTCAAAGGACGAATTTTCAACAAAAAAGTTGAATTTCCAACCAACAAGAATGACTTCATTTATAGACTAAATAATAATAGTTTGAATAAATATTGAAACTCATTTTCATACTTTCAAAATATTAGGTCTGAAAACTGGAAATTTTGTTTTGAAAATAAAGTGTTTGACTCCGCAACATTGTAGGTCCTTCAGAAATTATAAAATTTTACATTTGAAGAACCAAATACTTAGTATTGCCAACACATTCTATTTTCTAAGTTTATGAAATCCAAATAACTGGGGACTGAGGTTGAAGATTTCAGAAAAAGAACTTACTTAATTTGCGGATGACCCCTTATTTGTATCGAAAACCTCATTTAAATAACTTTCTGACCTTTTGGCACGTCACATTTGTAAAACAGAGTGTTAACCAATCCTGGTTGTATTGTTTAGAATTCGAATTGGTTGAACACTACTTCCGGCATGCCAGCAAATCAGCAATACTTTATTTTTCCGTATACTTTCAAAATTTAACTATTTAAATTGAGGCATTCAAAATTCGGATATTTGAACAATCGATAACTTCAGCACTCTAAATATTAATTGCTAACTGATTGTGTTTAGGAAAAATTATATGAGGAGTTGAATCATATTTACGGTGAGGTTATTCCAGAAAATGTTTCTGTTGCGAGTGAAGACTTAAAAAAAATGAATTATACAGAAAGAGTAATTCAAGAATCGATGAGACTCTTTCCCGTCGTACCACTTGTTTTACGGAAAGTAGAAGAAGATCTTGAAATAGGTTGGTTACTGTTTCATTTTTTAGAAACTTTTTGAAATGAATTTCTAATCATTTATCAAAACGAAAATTCTATTTTCAGGAGGCTACACATTGCCGAAGGGTACCACGGCCTTGTGCTTTATAGCAAAGATTCATCGTGACGAAAAATACTGGCCTGATCCACTGAAATTTGATCCTGATAGATTTCTTCCTGAAGAGGTTGCGAAAAGAAATCCAAACTGTTATATGCCCTTTGGTAGTGGACCAAAAATGTGTATAGGTCGATACTTTGATAAAATTAAGTTGACAAATAGACTTTTTAAATCAGGCTGATATTTTACTAATAAAAAATTCTTCTTCGTTTTTAGGTTCTACATACGCCATGATGGAAATGAAGACAGTTGTAGCCAGAATTATTCTTAAATATATTTTAAAAAAGAAACACATCCAACCAATCATAAACATTAAGCAAACGTTTGATATCTTAGCTCATCCTGATGAACCAATTACGATAGAAATTGTGAAAAGATTACCAAAGACATCTAATGGCTAAATTTTGTAATCTCAAATAAATAAAAGATCTGCAACAGTTAAAAAAAAGATGACATTTTTCAAAAATTTTTCATGAAAAAAACAAAAAAAATTATTGCGTACTATATCAGCAAACTATCTCTACGGAAATAAAGTTTAAGTGAGTCCGATTTAAACTTTGAAGAGACTAATGAAGCAACTTACAGATTTATCTTGATTCAAGTGTGATGTAAATTTTGGTTTTTATGTGATGGCACGAGATGATTAAGTAAAAATCTTCCTACAATTGGCAGAAAAATAAAAAACACGAGGCTTGTAAGTTCCCAATGAGAAATTCAGAAAGTACTTGCATGAGTGAACACAACCTTTCACCCAGCCACTTAAACCCTCGGGGATACATTTCTCCGCTGTTACTTCTTAGGGCTGTGTAATGAAAGCAGTAAACAGAGAAAGAGAGAAAGTCCACAGTTGGAAAAATCCTATAGAATTTGAGTAGAATGATTCTATAGAATTTCTACATGAATTCTACAAAATTTTAAAAGTACCAAAAAAAAGTTAAAGGACCTCGGCTTAATATTTAGCATTACTTGGACCAGTTGTTACATTCCTCAGGTCGATTCGGGAAATGAAGCTAATATCCAGGTGACTTCTAAACCACTTTCACGGAAAAGTGTGATCTGGGCTGGAAGTGATCTCCCTACCCCAATAATTAAAGAAGGAAGATTGCCCCGAAGTCAAGGTGTTTTCCCTGCGGCTATTTCAGGGAATTCATTATTTTCAGGAACCAAACGTTTCTCAGATGGCGATCATCTGCGATCTTCATCTCGATTTCTAGGCAATCTACGTAGAAATTTTCCCAACTTGTCCGAGCTTAAAAGGAAGCCTTGGTATGGAAGCTATACATGGCCCTCGTGAGTATTGAAACCAGAAAAAGCAGGAAACTGATTACAAAAGACGTACCTAGTAGCTTGCGGATGTTGCACCAGGTCGACAAGGACATGGTCTTCGAGAAATTGTGGATACTTTCTACATTGAGCTTAATGTGTGCTCACTTTATTCGCGACAGGATAACCTTAGTGCTGAAAGTGTCCAACCTGATCTTCACAATAAAATTCTACAGAAAGTTTCATAGGAATTGGTATCCAAGATCACGAAAATTTACTCCAAATCGATCCAAGTCGATCCGGGAAATGAAGCTAATATCCAAGTGACTTCTAAACCATTTTCATGGAAAAGTGTGATGTGGACTGGAAGTGTTCTCCCTACCCCAATAATTAGAGAAGGAAGATTGCCCCGAAGTCAAGGTGTTTTCCCTTTGGCTACTTCAGGGAATTCATTATTTTCAGGAACCAAACGTTTCTCACATGGCGATCATCTGCGATCTTCATCTCGATTTCTAGGCAATCTATGTAGAAATTTTCCCAACTTGTCTGAGCTTAAAACGAGGCCTTGGAATGGAAGCTATATATGGCCCTCGCGAGTATTGGAACCAGAAAAAACAGAAAGCTGATTACAAAAGACGTACCTGGTAGCTTTCGGATGTTCCACCAGGTCGACAACGACATAATCGTCGAGGAATTCTGGATACTTTTTACATTGAGCTTAATATGTGCTCACTTCATTCGCGACAGGACAACCTTAGTGCTGAAAGTGTCGCACCTGATCTTCACAATACAATTCTACAGAAAGTTTCATAGGAATTGGTATCCAAGATCACGAAAATGTACTCCAAATCGATCCGGGAAATGAAGCTAATATCCAAGTGACTTCTAAATCACTTTCACGGAAAAGTGTGATCTGGACTGGAAGTGATCCCCCTACCCCAATAATTAAAGCAGGAAGATTGCCCCGTAGTCAAGGTGTTTTCCCTTCGGCTACTTCAGGGAATTCATTAATTCAGGAACCAAACGTTTCTCAGATGGCGATCATCTGCGATCTTCATCTCGATTTCTAAGCAATCTATGTAGAAATTTCCCCAACTTGTGCAAGCTTAAAACGAGGCCTTAAAATGGAAGCTATACATAAGCTATACAATAAAATTCTACAGAAAGTTTCGTAGGAATTGGTGTCGAAGGTCACGAAAATGTTCTCCAAATTCAATCTAGATGGTTCCCGTGCATTAGACGTCACACCAGTTGTTCAAGATACTATTCTACAAGAAGTCTACTAAAAGAGAACTTTTAAAATTAAAGGTTAAAGCATATCGACAACTGTAATTTGGTGATTGCGAATTCTCTTTTGTTAAAGCTCTTTCGGCTTGAACGCATACATTCTCGTCACGTATCTCGTACTTCGCACTCGATTTTGTCCAAAATACGAACTTTTTTACATTATGTTCAACACTATTATATCAAATGTATACATATTGCATTTATTTTTGTACCTCGGCCTGGGATTTCTTATTCAGATATTGCAAAATAAAGTACAAATTTCATTTATCATGATGACTTTAATATTTGTTCCTTATTTTTCATTAAATTTTATTCTCAACTACTCTGAGAAAATGTATCATTCCAATAAATTTATATTATTACCATTCATAATATGCATTGGTATTGAAACGGACCTATTTTCATTGTCTTGTTTTTATGATTTAAACAATGTTTTCTTGTAATCACATACCGCTATTATGGAGTTGAGAAATCGATTGAATGGTTAGATTGGTTATTATTAGATTTTTTGTTGTTATTGTTAGAAATTTTTCTTTTTGTTCGAAAATTGACATTTTCGTTTTTAACAGTATTTTCCACAATTAAAACGAAAATTATACTTCCTGCCTCGTTCTCGGGATTCCACTTGTAATATTATCTCATGCCACTCGCGCCGCCATAATTCACAGGTAAAATAAATAATATCGGGCCCTGCATTTCCCTTTGTCACCGACTTCACTATCTCATTCGTTTCTTTGTGCTCCCGTCGTCAACCTCAAATAAATTTTTTTTTTATGTTTCTAATTTTTCATCCAGTAATATGGGTAATCCGGAAAGATCCAGGAGGAAAGGACTTCATTCAAGACACTGGTCAAAGGAAAGTAGCAATTTGAACCGTTTATAAAAGAAGTCGAGAGTTTAAAACGCAAAATCAAGAAGCGTGATCGTCGAGATAGATCTTCGTCTACTTCATCTTCAGGATCGCCTCGAAGTTTTACCAGCTCTAAATCGAAAAGTTACCGAGGTTCAAGGTTTAGAAGTGTGACAAAATCATGATCGAGAAGTCTTAGACGAAGAAAAGAGAATAGAGATTCTCATTCTCGCACACGTTCGCGCACTCAGTCTATGTCCCGTTCTGCCTCTCCTGTTCCTAAAAAGCAGTCTGGTCAGTTAATCAAACCATCTAAATGGACGGCACAGCTCAGTTTTAAGATGAGAGAAGTCCGATCCTTCGACTGGTGAGTCTGTGTCATGAATACAGGACAAATCCAGATCAAACATCCTTTTTAGGTCATGAAAAGAGATGACTCAGCTTATTCTTAAAAAGATAGAAGGCCGAATCTTAGTCAGGTGAGCCTGTACACAAGTACATGATCAATCCAGGCTGTTCATTCTTCTAGGTAACGAAAGTGAGGAGGTCTCAAAGCCGGTTGGCTCCGCGCATAAGGAAATCTTACGGAAAAAGAGCAAAACACCTATTACAAAAAACTGGATATCCTTGGAGAAAATCCGTCAACAGTCAACGAAAAATAGGTTAAGTTGCATCCAGATTTAGTTTCAAGCTGGAAACATTGGCTTATAGCTGGTCTCACTGGTCAAGTCAGGGAGGAATTGTTCAAGAAATATCCGAGGAAGGGTGACTGCTCACTTGAACCTCTTCAGTTAAATCCGGAAATAAAGCTTCCTATGAATGACGTTGCTAAAAAACGAGAAGAACATTTTCAAGACATTGAACGCTCAGCTGGTTCTGCATTGTCAGCTATAGCTCCGACTATTCCCAATTTACTGGGAGAAGAGGAATTTATTCTTTGAATCAGTTGCAAATGCTCGCAGATGCGGGAAAATTCATTACCGAATTACATCACTCAGTTTCACAAGCGAGAAGAGCTTTTATTATTCCAAGATATAGAAAATCAGTCAAAGAATTGTTGGACTCGTCCTCAGATAATGAGGCCTTTTTTAGGAGATAAATTGACTGAAAAAGTTAATAAAGTTAAATCGCTTGAGAAGGTAAGCAAGGACATCAAGCCTTCTTTTGGACCAAAAAGTTCATTACCAAAATATTCTGGTAATTTAAACATCAGGAGCTCTTCGACAAGGAATTTCGAGACATCGCGATCGAGCAACAGGTTTACGTATGGAACAAATCCCTCCAATTTCAAGGGGGCCAACAAGGGAACAGCGTCCTCGTATCAGACGTCATCACAGCAACGTCAGCAAGCTCCGTCAAATTCAACCAAATATCCGAATCAGACCAACCTACAGGTTGCAGAGGTTTCTTGGGAAGTGGAAAGAAATCACTAGCGATACATTTGTTTTAAATTGTATAAAGGGCCTGAAGATTCCTTTTACTCAATTACCAAAACAATCGTCTTTAACTAGTAGTCGAAATTGGTCGCATGAGGACCGTGGCTTTGAAGTTAGAAATCGATAAACTTTTAGAAATAGGGACTATTAATCCTTGTCAATCCCTGGATGGTGAATTTATATCACCTTTTTTTTTAGTAAACAGACCGGATAATTCTCAACGCTTTATATTCAACTTACAGAAGTTAAATAATTTCATTCAGGTACCTCATTCCAAAATCGAGGACCTTCGTACGGCTTTTAAGTTAATAGAAAAAGATAGTTTTATGTGTCACTTTGATCTAAAAGATGGTTTCCTCCATGTACCAATCCACAAAAGTTACACGAAGTTTCTGAGGTTCATCTTTGATGGAATGTTATACGAATTTTCATGTTTACCATTTGGCTTGTATGTCAGCCCGTTTCTCTTCACTAAAATCTTGAACCCGGTGGTCAGTTATCTGAGAGAAAGAGGCCTATCTTCGGTGTTATATCTAGACGATTTTCTAATTTGAGCAAACTCTTTCGACGGTTGTTTAAAAAAAGTAGGAACTAGCATAGATTTTTTGAAATCACTAGGTTTTTTTATTAACTATGATAAAACTCATTGAGAGCCCTCACAGGTATGTCCGTACTTAGGTTTTCTATTAGGTTCAAAATGTTTATCAGTAGAACTTCCACCAGAAAAACGGAAAGATTTATGTTCTCTGATGAAAAAATTCAGGAAAAAGCGAGCCTGCACCATCCGAGAATTTGCCCAATTATTAGGACGATTAGTGGCAAGTTGTCCAGGAGTAGCCTATGTTATGATTCACACGAAAAGCTTAGAAAGAGCTACATTTCTCGCAATTACTTCGTCCGAAGGTGATTACAACGATCAAATCAGTGTCACCTTCTATGCTTCCAGACTTAGATTGGTGGACAAATATTTTACCAACAACGTTTAACCCAATAAGACAGTTTTCCTTCGTCAAGGAAATTTATTCAGACGCGTCTAAAAGTGGTTGGGGAGCCTTGTGTGGCCATGAGTCAGTTCATGGCTTCTGGACTGAAGAAGACTGTTCACGGCATATTAATTATCTTGAAATTCTAGCTGAATTTTGGGCCTTAAAGTCTTTCGCAGAAAATTTGCGAGAATGTGAAATATTACTCCGTATAGACAACACTACTGCAATCGCGTCTATTAATGAAATGGGCGGAATTTGATTTCCACATCTCAATAGTTTAAGCAAAGAGATCTGGAACTGATGCGAACAGAGAAATATATGGATTTTTGCTTTTTATATTGTTTCGAAAGGAAATTTTGAGGCAGACAGTCAGTCTCGAATTATATACCTAGATACAGAATGGGAGTTAGCCAGTTTCGCTTTCAATAAGATTGTAAAAGTTCACTTCAAACCTGAGATAGATCCCTTTGATTCTGATTCAAACACTAAATTCCAGTTATTTTCTTCTTGGGAGAAAAGATCAAAAGCTATAGCGATATACGCTTTTACCTTTTCGTGGGGTGAAAAATTCTGTTTTGCCTTTCCACCTTTCTAAATGATTTTAAGAACTTCAAAAAAGATTAAAACCGATGAGGCATATGGGGTACTAGTTGTTCCGTTATGGACCTCACACCCATGGTTTCCAGTTATTCGTTCGTCGCTTTTTTTTGAACCCGTCATATTTAAGCCTAGTCCAACTCTTTTGTTGTCACCTTGCAGAACTCGACTGCACCCTCTGACATCTTCACTTTCCCTGGCTGCTGGACTCTTTTACCGGAAAAGTTATACGAGGAGAAACTGTCCAGTTGAAACAATAGATGTCTTGGTGGCTTCTTTAACAGATTCAACCATGAAACAGTACAATAGTGTCTTGAAGCATTGGTGGACCTATTGTAGCGATAAGAATCTCAATGTCTTCGATCAAGATAGAAATGTGATTTTAAGCTTCCTTACATTGCGATTCAGCAGTGGAGCCTCTTATAGTACCTTAAACACGACTAGGTCTGCGATACACCTTATTTCTAACAATAGAATTTCTGATTCCGTAGTGGAACGTTTTTTCAGGGGAATCTATAAACTAAAACCATCTCGACGAAAGTATGCTAGAACCTGGAATGTGTCCCCAGTTCTAGACGAAATTCCGAAATGGTTTACGCTTGATAAAATTAATCTGCAAAAACTTACTGAGAAACTTGCAATACTCTTAGCTTTATGTACAGGTCATCGAGTACAGACCCTTTCACTCATTCCGTTAGATACAAATGTATTTTCAGCTTCTGAAGTAGTAAGAGCAAGCTGTGCTTCAAAGTACCCTCGAAATTCACGGGTTACCTATGAAGCGCAATGAGGATCTTCCAACGGTTCTAGAATCGGTTGCGAAGGCTCTTTAGTCTTGATGCTCCCTTCGCTAAAGATGACATTATGAATGTTTATCGCATTCGTAAGTCCCCAACATCAAATCCACTGCTCGCACCCATCATCGTTGCCAAGTTTAGCAGACAGTTCGTAAGAGATAAAATAATCGAGCAGAGGAAAAAAGTACGAGACTTCTCTACGACCAATCTTGGCTGGCCAGATATTGAGAAAAGTCTCATTTTTATCCGTGAGGCTTTGACGCCCTATAATCGAAGGATCTACGCTTCTGCGTTGAATTTAAGGAGAGAAAAGAAGCTAAAATATCTTTGGATTGCCGGTGGGAAGATCTTTTGTCGAAAGGATGATGGCACGCCTAGGATTCAGCTGTCACTGATGCAACAGGTAGAGCGATTCCAATAGCAATTAGGCTTTCTACACTATGGTTACACACAGAATGGTGTGATTTTATTATTGATTGGCTATTCGATGCTCGTTGATAAATATATTTTCAACATTTTTCAGTTTTTTTATACCTTGTACATATGTATCTTCAGATAGCAAACATGATCTCATATTTAAACTGGTAGTTTTTGATCTTGATACTGGTGTTTCTGAAAGTAATTGTATACTATTAGGTTTAGTTGTGTACTTTGGATACCTTAATTGTTCTAATTTCATCTCAATATTCACAGCTCTCCGGATATCCGGATATCGATTTACGAAATTATGTCCACCTTTCTTGAGAATTTGTCTAGGGTTCTACGACACTGTTTTCGACATTATTTATTATTCTGTTAGTATCTTTTTTACTTGTATTCATTGCCGATATTCTAATTTGAATTGTACTTACGTGTCACGTGACGCCCAGTCTCTCTTGGCACATTTTCAAGAATTTAAACATTTTTTCAGTAAAAGTTCCTACCATATAATAGCTGTTTCTGAGTCCTGGTCAACTCCCAATTTATCCTCTAGCATCGTTGCAATTGATAACTTTTCGCTCTTTCGAAGAGACAGAGACGAGAGAAGGGGTGGTGGAGTTTGTCTTTTTCTGCATGATAGTCTGAATGGGACTGTGGTTGGTGTGAGTTCAGTAGCTACTTACCCCACGACCGAATTTCTCTTTGTTGAAGTTGAGTCAACTTCTGATAGTGTTTAGTGGGAGGAGTTTATAAACCCCCCAATGCCTCCTATGGCACAGAGCTTGAATCGGTAATTTTTCCATTTATTCCTTACTTTAATAACATTATCCTTGCTGGAGATTTCAATACTAACATAAATCTCACTTCCAATCATTCTAAATATCTAACATCATTGCTATACTCTTCGGGACTCTCGATTGTACCTCATGATTCTACTCACCACACTGATCTTTCTAGTACTCGTATTGACCTGATGATTGTAGACGATATTGATAAGGTTATTTCCTACGAACAACATGCTATTCCTTTTCTCTCTAACCACGACTTGATTAACATTATCTTCAAATTTTCCTATAATCTAAATTCAAAACCAACCCAAAGACTGGTGCGGAATCTCTCTAAAATTGATGAACACACATTCCACGAACATCTAATGACGTATGATTGGGAAAAAATATTACTAGATACAAATATAAATAATAAAATCGACGCTCTGACTAATTACCTAGCCTCCGCATTCAATAAATTTTCTCCGCTACACATTCCTAAAAACTTCAATGAAGCTGCCCCCTGGATTACATCTGAAATTAAAAATCTGATGAGGGAACGTGATGGCAAGCGCCGACTTGCAAAAAGAAAAAAAAGCAGTATGATACAAGCTCAATATCCTAAACTAAGGAACTTAGTTCAAACTAAGATTAGAGATGCGTTCAATCAATACAATTATAACGAGATTGCACATAGAGACAAAAAAGAGGACATTTGGCATCTCCATAGACGTTGACACCTAATCGCGCCCAAGCACGAATCTATAGATAGTAATTTTCCGCCTGATGACCTTTTAAAGACTTTTTTTACATTCCCAGTTTCAGACTTATCATCATCATCATCTTCCACTAACCCTCTTAATTCAACATTTAATGACTCTAACTTCTTTTTCGATGACATCACACCTGAAATACTTTTGGAAAAAACACTTGAAATCAAATCAAATACCATTGGAACTGATGGAATATCAATAAAAATGATTAAACTTGCCCTTCCAATTATCTTCCCTATTCTATTGCATATCTATAATGCTTCCCTTCAGGTCAGTATCTTCCCAGATATCTGAAAAAAGGCTGATATATGCCCAATTCCTAAAATTTCTAAACCCACTTCCCCGAAAGACTTCCGGCCAATTTCTATTTTATGTGCACTGTCTAAACTACTTGAAAAAATTGTTCACCTGCAACTATCTAAATTTCTCGAATTATCTAAGGCCCTTGACCCGAGGCAATCAGGTTTTCGGGCAAATCATAGCACTCTTACTGCTTCCCTTAAAGTAACGACGGATCTCAAATTAGCAGTGGATAATAGGGAGATCATGATTGTTGTTCAGTTTGATTTTTCGAAGGCTTTTGATATGGTCAATCATAAGTTACTTCTACAAAAGTTGAAATCCTTTAACGTTTCAAACTCTGTTATCAAGTGGTTTATATCCTATTTTAGTAATCGGTATCACAAAATTATTAATAGTAGTGGTGAGCTTTCTGACTGGTGGAAAGTCAAGACTGGGGTTCCTCAGGGCACCATTCTGGCCCCCCTGCTCTTCAATTTGTTCTGATTTTAAAATTTATTTATCGGGGCCAATTTCTTCGCTGAGTGAATTAATTGTTTCAGTCCAGGAGGATATTGATCGTGCGATCCTCTGAGCCTGGAAGAATGGACTTACTCTTAATCCAGGCAAAACTCAGGCAATTGTTGTTGGACCTACTTTATCTCCATCACTTGAAACTTTTGCATCTTTTCCACCACTTCGTATCGAGAATCTCGCTATCCCTTTCTCGGAAGTAGTTAGGGATCTCGGATATCTTAATAACCGTACCTTATCTTGGAAAGAACAGATACAGAGCATCTCGAGGAAAACGTACAGTATTCTACAGCAACTATATAGGAATAAGAACTCTTTACCTACCTCTATGTGGACACTTTTGGTTAAGAGTCTAATCCTTCCCCACTTTGACTACGGTTGTTTGGTATACAATGGTTTGTCCGACGATTTAAATTTAAAGCTCGAGCGTGCGTTAAACGCCTGCGTTCGCTTTATCTACAATTTGCCTAAATACGAACACATAACTTCATACAGACATAGGGCTGGTCTGCTTAATATTGCCAAGGGAAGACAATTCTTTATGGGTAATTTGCTCTATACTCTTTTTCTGAACAAAGCTCCGAAGTATCTATCTAACCTGTTCCAATTTGTAGACAGAGATCTTCCAGCACAGTCTAAGCTTCGTGTAAGACATAAAATCCTTAAGATTCCTTTTCACAGAACATGTCAACTTCAAAGATCATTTATAGTAAGGGGTGCCCGGCTATGGAATAAAGTACCGTACGATATTAGAAGTGCACCTTCCCTGGATCATTTCAAAAATCTCTTTTTCGTATATGTGTACAATACTCCTAACCCAACTCTTGAAATGACTTACTGGTAAACTCTTATATTTAGTTCTTAAACATTTCATCTTCGAATTTCCTTTCGTTTTTATTAACTTTTGCAAAGTATTTCTTTTACACACATTTTCTCCCTCTATATTTCTACCTGAACAGGCACAGGAACTACTAAATAATCACCTAATGTTAATTACTACGCATTAATCTGATACCTAATTTGATACGTATTATGAGTTCGACTCTATGTATTTATTTTAGTTAGTTTATAGAATAGATTATAAGATTAATCAAGTATACTGCCCTTGGGACTTTTTTGAATAAATACAAATACAAATTAAGATCGAAGCTCTCATAAAGACATCTAGGACTGTATCGTATCAGCCTTGTCTAGTGCTACCTTACTTTCATAAAAAACCAGAACTATGTGTAGCTTCGACCTTAAAACATTATTTAGAAAGAAAAAGCGCATTAAGAGGTAATGCGAGTACGATTTTTATTGACTTAAAAAAGCCTCATAGTGCAGTAGGTGCGCAAACTTTGAGCCGTTGGATTAAAGATGTTCCATTTATATGCGGCGTTGATAAACAGTTCACGGCTCACAGCACTAGAAAAGCATGCACCTCTTCAGCTTTTAAGAAAGGTTTAGACTTAAGAATCATAAAAAACTCTGCAGAATGTCAAAAAGATCATCTGCCTTTGCAAAATTTGTTAATAGACCAATTATCGAGTCTGATAGCTTCTTTACTTCAGTTATGAGTTCCTGGATTAGTTTTGTACGTGTTAATTATTTCTGATAAAATAAAATCAACTTTAGAAAATTGTCAGCTCTGAACGTCTACAAGTGTAATCCCTTCGTACGAGGCAGTCGTATAATTAGGATTGAATTTCACTTACACGTAAGTTCATTTAATCGGTTAATTTTACTTCATAATATAGCACTGCGATGGTGCCACGAACTGAGACAATTTTTGGAAATCATCTAGTGATTTTAGTAGAATATAGTACATTAGTACAGTATCGGCCGAAATAGAACACTCGTAATGATAAAGTAGAACATCTGTGACTGTATGAGAAATGTAGAAAAATTACTGAAATCCATTTTACGTCGTGTATTGAGAAAGACAATCATAACTTACATACCTAAATTAAATAAATTTATAAGAATTATTAATTTATAATAATATAATATATATAGGTAGTTTATGACATACTTCAGACCAAAGAAAGGAGATTCGTTGTTAGATCCTTTATTCCATTTATAGCTGCCAACGTTTCGAAAACAGATGTTTTCCTCATCAGTACAATAATAAAATTTGTTTGTTAAATTGCGAAGTTCATCAACATCCTAAGATTTCCTTATCGGTTTCTATTTCTCATTCTCCATCACCATATAAATATGAAATAATGTATTTTGTTTACATGATATTAATTTAATTAAATTGTTTGTAATATTGTAAAATTCATGATTGAAATAATAATAATTTCGTTAATTTAGTTGTAAATAAATCGGAGACATCACAACCATTATGCTCCATTTTTACGAAGAGAAATTGAGAAAGAAAGAAAGAGAAACCTTAACAAAGACAGAATTATCAATGACGTATCATCAATTTATATCATAAGGTATCATAGTTTCTAGATAAATCTAATTACAAAATTAAATAAAAGAGATGGAAAATTAAAAATTATTAACAAACCTTAAAAATTGTTCTGAAATTTAAAATATTACTATTGATGATTAATTAAATGTACATACCAATAATGTAAACAAATTTTATTAAAAAATTCATCAATTTGAAATTTTGAATATTTTTTAAATTTTTATTAAATTAAAGAATCCAAAATTATATTATATATTGGACTATAATTATTCAGTTCTGAAATTATATTCAAGCATTTATTGCTGTTTTTCTTAATATAAAACATTTCTGCTATTAGTCTTTTAAATTCATTAGGTTCATGATGTAAAATTATAACATTATCCCAATCAATTAAATGTCCAGTTTCAACCTGGTGTTTTGCTATGACTTCATGGTTTTTAGGATTTTGTCTGAAATTATCATGATATTCTTTAATTCTTGTAGCAAGTAATCTACCCACATAGCACACTTCCCGAAAAAACCTGGTCTTTTCTTAGGACTTGGTCCAAGTGGCCGGGAGCAAAAATCAGGTCTGCCCTAGGTTTAGACCTATACTTAAACCTAGGTTAAAACATAGGTTCATGTCCGCCACAATTTTTTGGTTTTTAAACAAAGTAAATTAATGCGACGAATTTTTGACAGAGAATTCAATTTTTTAAATGAAAATAGTTCTAATTCCTACATTTAATCGAGTCAGAAATCGATTTATTAATTTTTAATTTTTTTTTTTTTTTGGGCGATTTTGAAACATTTGTGAATAATGATTACGTTTTCTTAATACATTCTCAAGTGCATGCCGTTACGCAGAAAATGTATTTATTTTAAGTTCGAAAACGTCAATTGACATCTCGAACATGAAAAAGGTATGGCGATTGGCAAGCCGCGGCCGTAACGTTTCCTTTGTACCCCCTCCCTTCACAGCCGTTACGTAACATTTTTTTATTATGTTTAAAACATAATACACGTTTTCTAAATAAAAAAATGTTTCTTAAGATTAGGTATTGTCCAGAAATAAATAAAACAATATTTTGATGTAACACTGAATGCTTTTTCCATATTTTTTTTTCATACAAATATTGAAGTTACTTAATGCAAGTACATACTAATTGAAATTCATCAATTCAAAACTATTTTTCAATACCATAAAGAATACAAAATTATATTAATAATAATACAATATAAAAATTTCAAATAAGTATTTATTTGTTAAAAGTTTTTTAACACTTAAATTGGAGCTGAAATTAAATTGTGAGAATTGAGAACAAGAAAATAAGTATTATCAGTTAGTTTTTGAATTTATATAAATATAAGTTTTATAAGATTTTTGAGAAAATTAAAAAAGATTTTTGAATATTTCATATTTGTCAAAAAAGAATCTATAAGATTTTTTAAACTTTTTTTTATTTTATAGGATTTTACAAAATATTAGGAAAAATTCCAGCCTTTTTAAAAGATGTTTAGGACATTTAGATGTTTGGAAGAAATCAAGAAATATTTGACAAATTTTCGGAAATGTTTACAAGTTTTTAAATATTTCTATCCTATTTAAAATGTCTTAAAATCCTAAAAATATTTTTAACCGAATCGAATTTTTCTTAAAATTTCGAAAAATCATTCAAAATGTAAAAAAATTGACTTGTAATCTTCTAAATTTTCCCACTTGAAACCTTTCGAAATTCTTTTAAAGTTTCTAAATATTATTTTTGAAATCTTTAAGAATCTACATTTCTAAAAATTTTGTAAAGTTTAAAATTCTTCTTGAATCTCTTCAATTCTTCTAAATATTTCTACAATTTACTCGATTTTTGTTTTGATTTTTCAATCTTACCAAATTGAAAAATTTTGCTTTAAAATCTTCTACACTCTATTTCGAAATTTTAGTTTTTTTTAATTCTGCACAATTAAAAAAAATGCCTTAAAATCTTTCAGATTCTTCCTTGAAAATTTTTGAAATCTTTTAAAATGTTTCGAAATCTTTTTAAATAATCTCTTGAAATTAATTTTTAAAAATAAAAAGTTTTATTCTAATTTTTCCTAGGAACCAATTTTTTTTCATTTTCGTGAAACCTTACAAACTTCTTAAACAATCTTTACAAGGAAATAATTTGAATTTTTTTTCATTTTTATCTTAGAATTCATTACAAGACAATCATTTAAAATTTTCCCATGAATCTTAAGAATATTTTTTTCATTCTGTTGACACCTTGCAAAATTTAGTTTACCTAAAAATTTTTTAAATCCTGAAAAATTAAAAAAATTGTCTCAAAGTCTTTTTCCATATTCTTTTTCCACACATTTTAAAATCTTCAAAACTTAAAATTATTCGTTTAAAATAAAACCTGAACCATTTGAAAATTTTCCATAAATGTTGAGAAAAATTTAATCTCCTTAAATCTTTCACAATTATTAAAAAGCATCTAATTTTTTTCGAATTCTTCGAAATAAGTTTTTGCCCATAATTTAATTTTTCTTATCTCTTTGAAAATGTAAGAAAGTTTACAAATTATAGTGTGGTAGCGAAATATTAAGAACAGAATCATTTCCCATTATAAAACAATCATTTACAATTTAAATTTTATCTTCTATCAATAATGTTTAGAAACATTTAGAAATAAATTTCATGATGAAGTAAAATTATTTATTCCGAAATTTTGATATAAAAATTTGATGGTGCAGAAAATTCATAAATTAAAAATGTTACATAATCGAGTAAAAATACCCCCCCCCCACACACACACATAACAGACCGTAATGAAACACGACCCCCCCCTCTTTTTAATGTTATACGTAATATCAAATATGTGATGGCTCCCTTATGTTGAAATTTTAAACACAATAAATTAAGGGATCAAAAAGAAAGATCGAGTTCGTTAACCAGCATTTTTTGACCAGTGGTTCTGGTTTTAACCATAAAAAAAGTAATCCGAAGTTCAATCTTGCGGTCAGACTATATGCAACATTCGAAAAAAGATCAATAAAAAAAAAGTGTAAACCAAAAAAAGAGCCATAAATTTGTTACAAATCACTTTTTGATTGGATGCGTAGTTTTTATTTTAATCGTAAAAAATAACATAAAAGTGGAAAAATTAAATTCTTTGAAAAACGACACAAGCTATGAAAAAATGAACAGACAAAAGTTATTCACCCAAAAAAGGGCTACACATTTTTTATAATTTTTCTATAAATTAAATGTTTAAAACATGCACAGTATTAAAATTAAATTAAAACCTAATATATGTTGACCTGCTCGGATGCAATTGAATTAATAGAATCACTGAATTATTTTCTTGTTGTTATAATTTACCATTACTGCCAGGGAAACATCATCTTTTAGTAATTATTTGAGTCAATGAAATTTTCTCTAACCATTGCTTAAATACACTACCGTGCAAAAGTTTACGGCCACCTCTTTTTTAATGACTAATAAAGTTCTCTTAATTTTAATTATGTCAGAGCTAAAATTTGTTCTCTCTAAAGGGTTGAATCCTCTCAAAATTCTTTATAAAATGAGCCCAGGATGAATTTGGAAAAATTTTAAAACATCTTATCTGTAGGTAAATAAAAATAAAAATTGAATACATATATATTTTGGGGAATTTTTATAGAAATTTTATGGTTATATGTTTAATATATTTACAAACTAGCAAAATAGGTTTAAAATGAGCACAAACAAGAACATTAACAAATATTGATTATTACGGAAGCTTTTGAAAATTTAAGAAAACATTGAAATTTACACTATTTTTGCAATATCTATTTAGAAGATAGATAAATTGGCTTCATCCTGGGCTCATTTTATACAGAATTTTTAGAGCATTCAACTCTTTAGGGAGAACAAATTTTAGCTCTGACATAATTAAAATTAAGAGAACTTTATCAGACATCAAAAAAGAGGTGGCCGTAAACTTTTGCACGATAGTGTATTTTTGAACAAAGGTATGTGGTGCTAATTTCCCACTTTTTAACATCAATTAGATTTGGAAGCTTTAAATGATATCATCTTTATACTGCGTGGGATACTAATTTAAATTTCCCTCTACTAATGCCCCTTCAGCCGCGCAGGCCCATTGCGAGCATTAGTTCCGCATTTGGTCGGCGTGCAGCGCTAGTGCTACCCTTTCTCGCAACATAGATTAATCGCCAAGGATATAAGAATGCTTCAACTCCAAATCTCAAATTAATTTGCGAGGCGGCCGCGGCTTGCCAATCGCCGTACCTTTTTCATGTTCGAGATGTCAATTGACGTTTTCGAACTTAAAATAAATACATTTTCTGCCTAACGGCATGCACTTGAGAATGTATTAAGAAAACTTAATCATTTTTCACAAATGTTTCAAAATCCCCCCCAAAAAAATAACAAAATTTAAAAAGTATTAGCTAAAAGGTCTACCACTTTTTTACACAAATTAAAATTTTTAATAAAAAATCGATTTCTGATTCGATTATATGTAGGAATTAGAGATATTTTCATTTAAAAAGTAGAATTCTCTGTCAAGAATTCGTCGCATTAATTTACTTTGTTTAAAAACCAAAAAATTGTGACGGACATGAACCTATGTTTTAACCTAGGTTTAAGTATAGGTCTAAACCTAGGGCAGACCTGGTTTTTTCTCCCGGCCACTTGGACCAAGTCCTAAGAAAAGACCAGGTTTTTTCGGGAAGTGTGCTATGTGGGCTACTAGTTTGACCCACATAACATTTTTCACAATTCAAAAATTGAATTTTATATACTACATCAGTAAGTTATAAATTATCTAATAAATCTTTTCCTAATTTTATGAATTTATCGAGTTTAGAGTCAATTCTAAAATTTGTTGTAATATTATTTAAATATAAAGTTTTTTTAATAAATTAAATATTTGAACTGTGAAATGATACATCTGATAATTTTAACGCTGTGTCTATAAGATTTTTTATTATAGAAATTTTATATTGTTTTGGATGGTTAGAAAGAAAATTTAAATATCTACCAGAATACGTATTTTTACGATACCAATCTGTGATGATGTTACCTGAATCGGTTTTTATTACTTTAACATTTAAAAAAGGAATAGAATTATTACTTTCAATTTCATGTGTAAATTTAAGTCTTGGTTGATAAGAATTAAATTGATTTATAACGTAAAGTAGTTTATCTTTCGGTAATATAATTAAAATATCATCCACGTATCTCAAATATGTGTGTAAAGAAAGATTTAAATTTTTTATGACATTTGATTCTAAGTCTTGCATAACTAAATCAGCTAATGTTGGAGAAATAGGAGAACCCATAGGTGTTCCAAATATTTTTATGTAAAAATTGTTATTAAATTTAAATATTGTTTGTTCCATTACAAATTTTATTCCTTCTTCAAATTTATCAATAGGTAAATCTGTATAGTTTTTTATATAAATCCATCTACTTAAAATACTATTGATAACTAAATCAATTGGCACATTTGTAAATAATGAAGAAACATCTAAAGAAACCATGATATGATCAGATGGAATTGTTTTATTAATTATTTTATTTTTAAATTCAAAAAAAAATTTTACTTGATATTTTGGTACTATTAATGCTTTTTTAAGAATGTTGTTGAAAATATTAGCCATTTTATAAGTAGGTGAGTTTATTAATGAAACTACAGGTCAAAGTGGACAATTATGTTTATGAACTTTAGGTAACCCATAAATTCTAGGAATGTTAGTGTCATGAACTAAAATATCTTTGCGTAATAATTCTTCGCCTAAATATCCATTAATTCGCCAAGAATTTAACAATTTAAATGTTTTATTTTTTAATTCTTTTTCAGGGTTTTCATTTAATTTTTCATAACTTGTAGTATCATTTAATAATTCTTGCATTGTTTCAATATAAGATTCTTTTTTGAGTATTACTGTGATGTTTCTTTTATCTGCATGAGTTATTAGTAATTGTTTATTACATTTAATAAATGTTTGTGTTTTATTAATGTTTTGTGCTATGACTCTATCAACATTTGTAATTTTATTATTCTGTGAAAAATTATGTGCAATTATGTGAATTAAAGAACATCATGATAATTTCAGACACAATTCTAAAAACCATAAAGTCATAGAAAAACACCAGGTTGAAACTGGAAATTTAATTGATTGGGATAATGTTATAGTTTTACATCATGAACCTAATGAATTTAAAAGACTAATAGCAGAAATGTTTTATATTAAGAAAAACAGCAATAAATGCTTGAATATAATTTCAGATCTTAATAATTGTCGTCCAATATATAATATAATTTTGGATTCATTAATTTAATAAAAATTATTTAAAATTTCAAATTGATGAATTTTTTAATAAAATTTTTTTACATTATTGATATGTACATTTAATTAATCATCAATAGTAATATTTTAAATTTCAAAACAATTTTTAAGGTTTGTTAATAATGCTTAATTTTCCATCTCTTTTATTTAATTTTGTAATTAGATTTACCTAAAAACTATATTACCTTAAGATATAAATTGTTGATACGTCATTGATAATTCTGTCTTTGTTAAAGTTACTCTTTCTTTCTTTCTCAATTTCTCTTCGTAAAAATGGAGCATAATGGTTGTGATGTCTCCGATTTATTTACAACTAAATTAACGAAATTATTATTTTTGCAATCATGAATTTTACAATATTACAAACAATTTAATTAAATTCAAATCATGTAAACAAAATTTCAACTAGAAAATGAAGAATTTGAAGGTAAATATTTCACCCACATAGCACACTTCCCGAAAAAACCTGGTCTTTTCTTAGGACTTGGTCCAAGTGACTGGGAGAAAAAACCAGGTCTGCCCTAGGTTTAGACCTATACTTAAACCTAGGTTAAAACATAGGTTCATGTCCGCCGCGATTTTTTTGGTTTTGAATAAAGTAAATTAATACGACAAATTTTTGACAGAGAATTCAATTTTTTTCATGAAAATAGCTCTAATTCATACAAACCGATTTTATTAAAATTTTTAATTTATATTTAAAAAAGTGGTAGACATTTTATCTGCTACATTTTAAATTTTGTTTTTTGTTAATGGGGGTGGGGGGGGGGGGGGTTTGGAACATTAGTGAAGAATGATTAAATTTTGTGAATAATTTATCAACATTCCTCAAGAGCATGTCGCTACGAAAAGAAAAGGATTTATTTCGTTAAGTCCGAAAACGTTAATCAACGTCTCGAACATCAAAAAGGTTTGGCGATCGACAAGCCGCGGCCACCTCGCAAATTAATTCGAGGTTTGAAGTTGAAGGATTCTTATATCCTTGACGATGAATCTCAGTTACGAGAAAGGGTAGCACTAGCGCTGCACACCGACCAAATGCGGAACTAATGCCCTAAATGGGCCTGCGCGGCTGAAGGAGCATTAGCAGACGGAAATTTAAATTAGTACACAGATAACTTTCGAAAGACTATTCAGATTAGGGAGCATTCATATATTACGTAACATTACTTTCGACCTTTTCAACCCCTCCCCATGTAACAGACCGTGACATTTCCTAAGTACCCCCCCCCCCCTCACCACCGTTACGTAACATTTTTTGTATTATGTTTAAAACATAATAGACGTTTTCTGAATAAAAAAAGGTTTTATAAGATGAAGTAATGCCTAGAAATAAATAAAACAATATTTTGATGTAACACTGAATGCTTTTTCAATATTTTTTTCAGTCATACAAATATTGAAGTTACTTAATGTAAGTACTAATAGAAATTCACCAATGCAAAACTTTCTTTCAATACTATAAAGAATACAAAATTATATTAATAATAATATGGTATAGAAATTTCAAATAAGTATTTGTTGAAAAGAGAACAAGAAAATAAGTAAGATGAGTTTGTTTTTGAATTTAAATAAATATAATTTTGATAAGATTCTTGAGAAAATTGAAAAAGATTTGTGAATATTTCAGATTTGTCAAAAAAGAATCTAGAAGATTTCAAAGAACTTCTTTTTATTTTACAGGATTTTGAAAAATATTAGGGAAAAATCGAGCCTTTTTGAAATGTTTACAAGTTTTTAAATATTTCTAATCTATTTAAAATTGCCTAAAAAATGCCTAAAAATATTTTTAACTGACTCATATTTTTCTTAAAATTTGAAAAATCATTCAAAATTTTAAAAAAATGTTTTGAAGCTTCTAAAGTTTATTTTTGTAATCTTTAGGAATCTACATTTCTAAAATTTTTAATTTGAAAACCTTTTTTAATTTCCTCTTGGAGTTCATTTTTCAAAATAAAAAATCATTTTTTAAATGTTCACACTAGTCTTGAGAAAATTATTTTTTTTAATCTTGTCAGACATTTTCAGCCTTATAATCTTTAAAAATTATTCTAATTTTTCCTAATTTTTTTTCAATTCTGCTAAAGAAAACAAAAATGCCTTTAAATCTTTTAGATTCTTCCTTGACAATTTTCCAAACCTTTTAAAATGTTTTGAAATCTTTTTAAATAATCTCTTTAAGTTAATTTTTCAAAATAAAAAGTTATTTTAATTTTTCCTAGGACATTAAAATTTTTTTTTCATTTTTGTGAAATCTTACAACATTCTTAAACGATCTTTACAAGTTTTAATTATTTTTTAATCGTTTCAAAACTTCTGAATATCTTTTAATCTTACTCAATTTTTTCTAAAATTACATAATATGGCAAAATTGCAAAATGTTGCTTGATATATTGTATACAGTCGCTTTACAAATTTTAGAAAATAATTAAGAAATTTGTGTAATTTTTTTCTATTTTCTCTTAGAATTCATTACAAGACAATCATTTAAAATTTTCTCATGAATCTTAAGAATATTTTTTTCATTCTCTTGACACCCTACAATATTGAGTTTACCTAAAAATTTTTCAAATCCTGAAAAATTAAAAAAATGGTCTCAAAGTCTTCCATATTCTTTTTCCACACATTTTGAAATCTTCAAAACTTAAAATTATTCGTTTAAAATAAAACCTGAACCATTAAAAATGTTTCCAGAAATCTTGAGAAAAATTTGATCGCCTCAAATCTTTCATAAATTAAAAATGTTACGTAATCGGGTAAAAATACCCCCCCCCCC
>CAKNYM010049052.1:8372-48145 GCA_932195095.1 Andricus curvator
CGCAAATTCGACTCTCAAAATTACGCATATTCGACTCTCAACATTGCCCAATATCATTTTGTGACTTGATCGGCACCCATCGAGAACATTCTTAAAACTTAGTATGGACACGAACCACTTCAGCTGTGAAGCAGTCTCTATGTCGGTAAGGTAGGAATTGGTATTCAGAAACGTCGTGGTTCGTGTCCGTGCTGAGTTTCTAGAATGTTTTGGATGACGTCATTAAAAGATATTGCGCAATTGTGATACACGAAATTTGCGTAAACAACTGCAAGGTTATTTATTATCTCAATTAGTATAGTTATGAGAAAAACCAGGATGATTGATTGCTTCCTTATAGATCATACATTTAATTAAAAAATGTCTCTCTTTATTTACTTAATTGCGCAAATAACTTGTGAAAACATTCTTCTGATTTAACTATTCCATTTTTTTTAATTGTTATTTTTAATTCAAAATTGATATGTTATAGTTTATAATAATTTTTTTTTAATTTCTTTTTTCTTTGGTTGAACTACACTGTTTTTTTATTGAAAATAAAATCGGTTTTGATTCAAATATCAACTATTGCATGTTTTGTTGAGAATTCATCGTTTTTGGCTGAAAAATCAACTACTTGGTTTAAGGTTAAACTACTTTAATTTTTTTTGTTTGTTAAAGATTCATCATTTTAGTTGAAAATAATTTTTTTTTAAATGCGCAGTTTGCTTACATGTAAAACACGTTCATTCTTCTTGATTGAAAATTCTACTATTATATTTTTGGTTGAGAAGTCATCTTTTTTGGTTATCAATTTTATTATTTGATTGAACATTTTGATAAAAAGTCATCCTCTTTTGTTGAAAATTCCTCTTTTTACTTTGAGAGTTCAACTACTTTGTTAAAAAATTCAACTATTTGGATGAAAATTAACTTTATTTATGAACATTCACATTTAAGGGTAGAAAATTATACTGTTTTCTAGTAAATTCTTTTTCGCTTAAAAATTCAACAATTTGGTTTAAATTTTTTCCTTCCGTGATTAAAAATTTTTTTTTGTTGAAAATTCAAGTCTTTTGGTATAAACTTCATCTTTTTTAGTTAAAGATGCAACGGCTTGGTTGAAAATTAATTATTTTTTTGAAGATTCAATAGTTTTGTCAGAAAGTCATCCTTTTTGGTTAAAAATTCGTCTTTCTGGCTTGAAATTTCAATAATTTTTTAGATGATTCAACTATTTGTTTGAAAAATTAATTTTTTGTAGAAAATATGAGAATTTCATTGTAATTTTATTTATTTCTCGACTGAAAAATCTTTCTTGACTGAAGATCCATCTCTTTGTTTGAAAATTTAATTATTTTCTTGAAAAATCGTTTTTTTAAATTGAAAACAAACTTTTGTGTTGACAATTCAACTGTTTTGTAGAAAATTAACTTTTTTGTTGAAAATTCGTCTTCTTTGGTTGAATTCAACTTTTTTTTTAATAGAATCTTTTTTGGTTAAAATATCAACAGTTAAAATATCAATAAATATCAAGTTATTACTTGGTTGAAAAGTTCTTAATTTTGTTGAAAATTTAACAGTTTTGTTAAAAATTCATCCTTTTTGTTTAAAAATTCTACAATTCAACAATTCTGATTTTTTTAAATTCTTAACAAAAAAAACGAATTTCCAACCAAATAGTTCAATTTTTTATGAAATAGTTTAATTTACGACTAATTAGTTGAATTTCCAACTAAAATAATGAATATTTAAACAAAACAAAAAAACAAAAATTTTTACAAAGTTTTAAACCAAGCAGTTTATTTTTCACAAAAACAATTAATTTTTAAATATAATTCTCAAAATGTAATAGTTGATATATCAACCAACAAAATTTTTTATTTGAAAAAGACGAATTTTAAACAAAATACATGAATTTTCAATCAGTTTCCAACAAAAAATGGAATAGGTACATTTTCAGTGAAGAAAATTAATTCTTAACCACAAAAAGACAAATTCTCAACCAAGTAGTTACATTTTTAACCAAAGAGATAATTTTTCATCTAAAATGACGAATCTTAAAAAAAATGAATTTTCAAGAAAAGAATTCAACATTCAACAAAGTAGTTGAATTTTCAACCGAAAAGTTGATTTTTTTACTATATGTATAATGTATAGTTAAATTTTCAACAAAAATGAAGAATCTTTAACAACAAAAAAATGAATTTTTTACAAAATAGTTCAATTTTAAACCAAGTAGTTGATTTTTCAATAAAAAAAAAAATTAAATCTAAAAAAAACATGTAATAGTAAATATTTCAACAAAACAAGATTTTAATTTGAAAAATACAAATTTTCAACAAAATATATAAATTATCAACCAGAAAAGATCAATTTTCAATTTAAGGTATCAATTTTCAACCAAAAATAGAATCGTTACATTTTCAGTCAAGAAGATTAATTCAACCAAAAAAAATGAATTTTCCACGAAATAGTTAAATTGTCAACCAAAGAGACAAATTTTCATCTAAAACGAAGAATCTTAAAAAAAAATGAATTTTCAAGAAAAGAGTTGAACATTCAACCAAATAGTTGAATTTTCAATAAAAAATATGATTTTGTGACCCAAAAGTTTAACTTTCTACCAAAAAGACGAATTATTAACAAAATACATGAATTTGCAACCAAGTACTAGAATTTTAACTAAAAAAATGAATTTTCAACCAAAAATGGAAAAGTTACATTTTCAGATAAAAATTTAATATTCAACCAAAAATAAAACGAATTTTTTCAACAAAATTGTTGCATTATCAATAGGAGAATTTTTAACCAAACGAAATGAATCTCGAACCAAAAATTTTTAATATATATAAATATAAATGTGTTTTTTTTTTATTTTGATGCTTTTATTTTGACTTCATCATTGACCGTTAAACCGAATAATTTTCTGAAATGACGAAATACTTATAGAAAATGAAAACGGTTGAAGAAAGAAAAAACAGTTTTTGGTCTGCTTTATTGATTAATTGATCAATAAATTAATTAAAATAATCTTATTATATTTTTTTTTAATCCAACTCCTTGATTGAAAGGTGAACTACATTCATTAAAGTATATTTTTTGCATTGAAGATTCATAATTTTAGCTGAAGTTTCGTTGTTTCTTCTTTGTTTAAAATTAATTTTCTAAACTGAAAATTAAACTATTTCCTTAAACATTCATATTCTCTTTAGTTACAAATTTTTTGAAAACAACAAAATTAAAAATTAATCAACTTCATTTTTGTGCACATCACTTTTGTGCAACAAAACACCTCGCAAAAGACTTCAAGTGGGAAGCACACACTTTTGCGTAGCGCATAATGCATGGCGCAGTTTCACAACCAGACAGACCAAGAAGTTATTGAACATATTTACACATACGTATGTACACACACAGAGTTTCACACTTCATTCTGCGCTTTACAACTTCCGATACAATAAAAATAAATGACTTCTGAAAAGGTACAGTTCTGCTCTGTGGGGAAAATTTATCATAAAGATATTGCGGACGCTGTGTTTTTAACATCACACTCATAAGAGATCCTACACAGAAAAATAGCGGGATCAGTTTTGTTGCATTTATCATGCACTCGAAAATATTTTTTTCTCAAAATATGAGAATACTTCAAGTGTGAAACTATAACATGAACATAGCTGCATTCTCATTCTCCGCAGTCTCATTTTTGTTGCAACTCAGAACAACACCAAATCAGTGTGCTTTTGAGGATCGGCATTTTTCTGTGTACTGAGAGTATACTGCAATTGCAATTTGTGTTAATATCTTTTCCGAATGACACATTATTTTTTTACGATAAACTTATTTTGACATTTAACAACGTTTTAATGGAGTGTAAATACGGTTGAACATTGAACCCCATTTTCTCAGTTTGACAGTTGAGGGACATGGCGTACAGTATGACTTTAGGGCGACGATCTCTAATTATACGAGTTTATGCATGCGCAAATTGTGCAAGAATGAGAAAGAGGGCATGGAAGAGAAGGAAAGAGAAAGAAGGGAAGGAAGGTACTTATATCAGAGAAAAGTCCAGTAATAGATCTAATCAATAATTATTAGCGTGATACGGAGACTATATTTTGAGTGCCTTCCTAGCTCCTTTAGGTCCCTCCTTTTTTTGTCCCTCCTTCTCCCTCTCTGTCTTCCCTACCTCCTCCTACTAGTTTCCCTCCCCTCGCTCCTCTTTGCCACCAAGCAAGCAGCCATATTTGCATATTTATAAGGGAATGTAATCGCAGACTCGGTTTTCGCTGCTCGTCGGCAATGAAAAAATCCGGCAAGATGGCGGACAGATTTCAGACAGACATGCGATCCGATTTCTCCTATAAGGAATGGATTCGACATAGGGTCAAGAAATTATAGGAATATCTTATTAAAGTCAAATTGCTTGAGAATTCAGAATTTCCCCTTTCAACTTACCTCTCCCAACCATTATTATTTTTACATTCTTGTTTTCATTATATCGTCGCCGTAAAGTTATGTAAGGACAAAATTTTCTTGAGGCGTTTAGTTAGTTTAAGCAAAACGTTTAGTTTTTTTTTTAGTTTAAACTCCTCTCGTGGATCAGTAATTTTAACCAAGTTGCTACGGAAAAGTTAGGTAGTCCAAAATTCTCTCAAAACAGGGGAAATAGGATGATTTTTCACGCAAATAGGGAAATAATAGGGGAATGAATTCTTTCCTATAAAATTAATGTGAATACAAAAAGACATACATTTTCAACAAAAAATTAATTTTTAACCAAACAGTTGCATGAATAACCAAACAGTTAAATTTTCAAGCAAAAGAGACGAATTTTCTAAAAAATAGTTGAACTTTTAACCAAACAGTTCAATTCTCAAACAAAACAGACAAGTTTTTTCGAAGACAGTTAAATTTTCAACCAATAAAGATAAATTTTTCCACTAAAAAAAGATAAATGTTCAACCAAATAGTTGAATTTTCAACTAAAAAAGACATTTTTTTAACCAAAAATGAAATCGTTAAATTTTCAGTTGAAAAAATTAATTTTCAACAACAGAAAAACGAATTTTCAATCATTTTAATTCAACCAAAAAAGAAGAATTTTTAATCAAACAGATTTTCAACCAAAGAAATGCATCTTCAACAATCAAGATCTATAATAATAATAATAAAGATCAATTTTCTAACAAAAAGACGAATTTTTAACAAAATAGATGAATTTTCTAAGAAATAGTTGAATTTGTAACTATAAAATATAAATTTGTAACCAAATATGGAATAGTTAAATTTTCAGATAAAAAATTAATTAAAAAGAAACTAATTTTCAACAAGTTGAATTCAACCAAAAAAGACGATTTTTTTTACCAAAAAGATGAATTTTCAACAAATAAGATTATTTTTCTAACCAAAAAGACGAATTTTCACCAAAATACATGATTTTTCTAGCAAACAGTTGATTTTTCTACTCATAAAGGACCAATATCCAACCAAAAATGTAACTGTTGAATATTTAGATAAAAAATAAAATTTTAACCCAGTAGAAAAATGGATTTTCAACAAAAAAGTTTTTTCAACCAAAGAGTTGAATCATAAAAAAATATTTTTAACAAAGCAGTTTAAATTTCAACCAACTAGTTAAATTTACAATAAAAAAAGATGAATTTTTAACCAAAAAGATGCATTTTTAACAAAAGTTTAATTTTCTAACAAAAGACAGATTTTTAACAAAATAGATGAATTTTCAACAAATAAAATTATTTTTCTAACCCAAAAGACGAATTTTTACCGAAATACAAGATTTTTCTTTCAAATAGTTGAATTTTCAACCTATAAAAACCCCAATTTTCAACTGAAAATGGAATTGTTAAAAGTTCAGATCAAAAATTAGCTTTAAACCAATAAAAAAACGAATTGTCAAGAAAAAATTTTAATTTTCAAACAAAGGATTGAATAATAAAAAAAAACATTTTAACAAAATAGTTCAAATTTCAACCAAGTAGTTAAATAAAGTGTCAAAAAATTAAATAAGTGTCAACAATTTTTTTTTTACATTAGTTTAAAAATTTTTTGAGTAATAAAAATGAGCTCCAATGTTTATTTAAAATGTTATTCTTTAGTCTATACATTGTTCAAATTCCTATTTATTTATCGCAGTCTACTATTACATTTTTAGTTGAAAATTTGTATTCTTCGGTTATTTTAAATTAAAATATTTTTTGTTGAAATATTAACTATTACATTTTTTTTGAAAATACAACTTTCTTTAAAGTTTATTTTTTTTCATTGAAGATTCATAATTTTACCTGAAGTGTTTTTGTTTCTTTTTCGTTTAAAATTCATTTTCTAAACTGAAAATTAAACTATTTTGTTAAACATTCATATTCTCTTCAATTACAATTTTTTTAAAAATAAAAGTTATTAACTAAAAATTAATCAAATAAAATGTGAACACCTCATCCATTTTTCAAACTATATACTTGAAAATGTATGTAATTTGTAGAAAAATAGGCTTTTTTGGTAAGAAATTAAACTTATCCTGGTTAAAAATTTCTTTTTTTAGTTTGAAATTGATAATTTTAGTTAAATAATGATTTATTTTGATAAAAATTTAACTATTTTGATACAAATTCGTAATTTTTAGCAGAAAATTAATCGCCTTAGTTGAAAATTCAATTGTTGTGTACAAAATTCGTTTTTTAAAAATTAAAATTGAACTTTTTCACCTATTCATTATTTTGCTTACAAATTTATTTCATGGTTGAAAATTTATATTTTTTAGTTAAAAATTTATTTTTTGGTAGAAAAGTAATCTTTTTTGTTGAAAATTAACTTTTTAGTAGAAAATGTATCTCTTTTAGTTAACAATTCATGTATTTTTGTTGAAAATTTGTCTTTTTTGGTAGAAAATTGATCTTCTTGATTGAAAATTAAATTATTATGTTCACTTAAAATTAAACTATTGCAGTTTTTATTTACAATTCATTTTTTTTAAATTGGAAATTGCACTATTTGGTTGTGAATTTTTTTTTATTTTATTGAAAATTCGTCTTTTCTGGGAGAAAATTACTTTTCTTGTTAAATATTGCAACCTTTTGCTTGAAAATTCGTACTTTTTGGCAGAAAATTAATCGCATTATTTGGAAATTCAATTGTTTCGTAGAAAATTCGTTTTTTTTTTTAGTAAAAAATTAATCTTATGGTTGAGAATTCATCTTTTTGATTGAAAATTAATTAATTTGGTTCAAAATTTAACTATTTGTATGAAAATTCTACATTTGGTTGAAAATTAATTTTTTTGTTGGAAATTGATATTTTTGAGTTTAATATTGAATTGTTTTGTAGAAAGTTAACTCTTTTATTGAGAATTAACATTTTTGTTGAAAATTCATCCTTTTTTGTAAAAAATTCATCTTTTTTGTAAAAATTTCATCTTTTTTGTAGAAAATTCATTTCTTCTATTCAGAATTCATCTTTTTAGTTGAAAATTAACTTTTTAGAACAAAATTTATCTCCTTTAGTTAACAATTCATATATTTTGTTGAAAATTCGTCTGTTTTGGTAAAAAAGTAATCTTCTTGGATGAAAATTCAACTATTTGGTTAAAAATTCATACTTTTTAACATAAAGTTAATCGCATTGGTTAGAAATTCATTTTTTACAATGAAAATTTAACTATTTTCTTGAAAGCTCTTTTTTTTGGTTGAAAATTTGTCTTTAGTTAAAAATTTATCTATTTTGTTGAAAAATGTTTTTTTTTTTTTTGTTAGAAAATTGAAATTATTCATCTTCTTGTTTCCAAATTAAACTATTTGGTCAAAAATTCATTTTTTTTTTAATTCGCCATGAAACTCAAATGTTTGTAGAAAATTTGTCTTTTTCGCTTAAAAATTCAACATTTTGGATGAAATTTGTTTGCATTATTGACTGGGAAATCTTTCTTTGTTGAAAATTCAATTTTTTGTTGAATATTACGCTTTTTGGTTGAAAACTCATGTATTTTCTTGAAAATTCATTTTTATGGTTGAAATTTGAACTGCTTTATTAGGAATTCATTTTTTTCTTGTTTTGGTTGAATATTCAACATCTTAGTTGAAAAGTCATCTATTTGGTTAAAAATTTATCTATTTTGTTGAAAAATGGTCTTTTTTGTTAGAAAGTTGAAATTATTTATCTTCTTGTTTCCAAATTAAACTATTTGGTCAAAATTTCATTTTTTTTTTTTTTTGAAAATTCGCCATGAAACTCAAATTTATGTAGAAAATTTGTCTTTTTCGCTTAAAAATTCAACATTTTGGATGAAATTTGTTTGCATTGTTGACTGGGAAATCTTTCTTTGTTGAAAATTCAATTTTTTGTTGAATATTACGCTTTTTGGTTGAAAACTCATGTATTTTGTTGAAAATTCATTTTTATGGTTGAAATTTGAACTGCTTTATTAGGAAATCATTTTTTTCTTGTTTCGGTTGAAGATTCAACATCTTAGTTGAAAAGTCAGTCATTAGGTTAAAAATTTAACTTTTTTGTTGAATATAACTTTTTTCTGGTTGAAAATTCTTTTCGATAGAAAATTAATCTTCTTGGTTGAAAATTAATCTTCTTGGTTGAAAATTCATCTTCTTGGTTGAAAATCCATATTTTTGGTTAAGAATCTTTGTCCTTGGTTGAAAATGCAATACTTTTGCTAGAACAGGCCGGATTTCGGCTGTAATTTCCTTTACCTTGTAATATATTTAGATTTGATATTATTTTATTGTCAGTAAAAAAATTTTCTTACAGTTATTAGACAGGGATGGTTTTTATACAAAAATTCCAACCTTACCGACTTTGAGATAACTCAGCAGCTTCAGTGGTTCGTGTCCGTGCTAAGTTTCTGGATGTTCTCAAATGGTCCCGATGACGTCACAAAATAATATTTAGAAATTGTGAGCGTGAAATTTGCGTAAACAACTTCAAGGTTATTTATGATCTCAATCAAGCATTTAGCGTAAACACTTTTAAGGTTATATTTTGATATGTCTTTGTTTTTCTCATAACTATATGACGCATGAGAAAATGCAAGGAGAAATCAAAATATAACCTTGAAAGTGTTTACGCGAAATGCTTAATTGAGATAATAAATAACCTTGAAGTTGTTTACGCAAATTTCCTTTCTCACAATTGCGCAATATAATTTTTGATGACGTCATCCAGAACACTCTAGAAACTTAGTACGGACACGAACCACTAAAGTTTTAGAATGTTCTCGATGTCGGTAAGGAAGGAAGCCTATCTACTGATCTTTAGCAATTTTCTTTCAATTTTCAGAATGCGTTGCCAACGAATTACAGATTAAGGGATTCACACTTGATACTCGTTACCTCGCGGGGACATTTTATGAAGTGTACACACTATTTCCAATGTTACTTTCTCATCATCATCATGTGCATATGTAATTTATAGATGATCGTTTAACCGATTTAGAGTGTTGAGAGGCTTGAGCTGATAAGTAACGAGTAGGTATATGAGATAGAAGAAGATCGCTTGCGGACCAATGAGAATGCTTGGGAGGGAATAAGCTACTGTACCTTGTTACCTCGATCCTCGATCCCCGATCGCGAATCATGAAATCATAAAATCATAAAACCATGTTATATCCGTTAGATCGGCGTGGATACGATGATACTCCTTAGCAGGGGCATTCGGCATAATGCATAATTCCATGCCCCTTGGAATACCTCGCAGGTACCTTCATTACGTACTCAGATACTTTACAGTATCCCCACACCCCCAGGGGTCAAAGCGTGAGGGAGGAGGAAAATCGACGAGGCGAGACTCACGATAGTTCTTCGCATAATCGCATTCGAGTAAACTAGCCACGGCGCTACCGTATTATTAACAATAATCTACAATCAAATTTCGAAATTCTATACTCCTCCAGCAGAATGCTAACTCGGCAATTTTAACTTTTATTTTTTCATCACAATTTAATCGATTACATTCTTTTATTCTCCTGCATTTTCGAGTAGCCAACGTCAAACGTTTATAGCCTTAATTCCCTGACAAATAACACAGTCCTGCGAGGGTCAGCCACAAAAATGACAGAAGGTGAATCTTATACATTTTTTGACGCTGAAAGCGAATCCAGCAGCAGAAATTGTATAGCACGTCAGGGTTTGGAGTAATTTTAAGTTAAATGGTCAAAAATGGCCATTATGGTCAAATGGATTTATTGTGGGGGAACGGAACTCTTTTTTTCATCTCCGAAAACGGCATCGTATAGATATGCAAGTTTCACCGTTATTGGACCATTATCATCATTTGATCTTGTCTTCACTGGCTGGATCTTCATCATCATCATCGTCATCATCATCTGAGATTGCCTTCACTGGCTGAATCATAATCATCATCATAATCATCATTTGATCTTGTTTTCACTGGCTAGATCATCATCATCATCATCATCTGATCTTGCCTTCACTGATAGAAATAAATAGGTGGTACAACAATATTTATTATTAGATGAACCCTATTTTATTGCTGGTATAGATAAAGGAGGATTACATCGGTAGTGACCACCAGTACATATCATTCAATATGGGAGGTAGCCCAACAACCAGTATATAACCTCCTAAGGCCAAAAAGTGGAACGTGAACAAACTGGATGCAGATAAGTTGTACCTGACGATAGTCAGAGAGCAAAACAGAACACTGGAGGAAGCTAGCATGGCTGCGGAAGAATTGATGGAAGCTACCATGCGTCACATACACCAGGAATGTGACGCCTCGATGCCTTGCAAAAAAGCGCACAAAAATAGAACCTCTGCCTATTGGTGGAATCCAGAAATCGCAGAGCTACGAAAAGAGTGCCTAAAATGCAGACGGAATGTAACCAGGAAAAGACAAAGAGAGATGAACCAGGCCACAGCTAAGGATGGCTATCAAGGCAAGCAAGAAGCGGAGCTGGACTACATTGCGCCAGAAAATGGACACTGAGCCATGGGGCTTAGGTAGTTAATGCCAGCCGAAACCATGGAAAATATAGTTGATGCGGAGACAGTTGATGCCGTTGATGCCGTGACTTCTCTATAAAACAGAAAAGCTCTAGGGCCGGATGGAATCCCAGCAGAAGCACTAAAAGCAATAGCTGACACATGCCCGCAGATCTTATTGAAAATGCTGAACAGTTGTCTTAGAGCTGGACTCTTTCACGAACAGTGGAAAGTTCAGCGTCTGGCACTGATCAGCAAAGGAAAAGGAGATCCGCAGTCCGCTTCAGCATATAGACCTCTGTGCATGTTGAACACTACAGGGAAAATATACGAGAAGATGCTGAAGCCTCGACTACTTGCTGCTGTACAAGCGGCGGGAGATCTCTCCGAGAAGCAGTACGGGTGTAGAAAAGGAAGATCGACGATAAACTCGATCCAAGAAGTAATGGAAACAATTGAAAATGTGGAAAAGGGAAGCCAGCACACCAAGAAAATTGTTTTACTAGCAAATCTTGAAGTGAACAATGCCTTTAACTCGGCCAGATGGACGGAAATCATCAAAGCTCTGGAAGACTTCAAAGTACCAGAGTATCTGATGTGTGTAGTGAAAAGCTATCTCTCGGATAGAGTGCTGATCTATGACACCACTGAAGGAACGAGAAGAAAGCAGATCACGGCTGGAGGAGCCCAGGGCGCGATTCTTGGTCCAGACATTTGGAATGTGTCCTACGATGGAATCCTGAGAATGGAGTTGCCGGTCGACACATACCTCACGGGGTACGCGGACGACATCCTTGCGGTGATCGTTGCAAGAACCACAGAGGAACTGCAGTGGAAGCTCAACCAGGTCTTGCGCCGAGTGATCGGTTGGATGAAAGACCACGGGCTAGACCTTGCTGCGGAAAAAACTGAGCTGGTATTATTAACAAAGAAGCATATACCTACGGAAATACCGATGCAGGTAGGACCGGCGACAGTTGCGACCAAGAAAGTTATAAAGCACCTCGGAATACGGATGGACAACAAGCTCTCCTTCTGGGAGCAGATAAGCCAGGCAGCAGATAAAGCTGCAGGAGTGACGACGGCGCTGAGCAGGCTTATGGCCAATGTGCACGGCCCGAGACCGAGCAAACGCCGACTTTTAATGACAGTGACCCAGTCCCTAGTGCTGTATGGAGCAGAGATATGGGCAGAAGCGCTAAGTCAGAAAAAGTATAGTAAAAGAATGGCAGCGGTCCAACAGAGAGGGGCGCTCAGAATAGCGAGCTCCTATTGCACGGTATCAGAACCAGAAATACTAGTGATCGCAGGTGTGATACCGATTGACCTTTTGGCCCAGGAGAAAAAGCTAGTATTTGAAAGAACAGCAGAAATGGGGAAGCACATTGTCAAAGAGGAAGCCAGAGCTCTCTCCATGGAAAAGTGGCAACAACGGTGGAATAGCGACCATCGACGAAGATGATACAGCAGCTAAGCACATGACTGAATCGAAAACACGGAGAAACGAATTACTGCGTTACTCAATTCCTCTCAGGACATGGGTACTTTCGTTCCAACCTGCACAAGAGGAAGAAAGTAAGTAGTGCAAAGCGTGGCTACTGCGAGGCGGAAATCAACAACGCGAACCACACATTCTTTGAAAGCGAACGCTGGGCCGAATTCAAATACAGGCTGGAAACCGAGATCGGAGTTATAACGCCAGAGAATATTGTCGGCGTGATGCTACAAAGCGAGGAACGGTGGGATAGGGTAGCTACCTTCTTTGAAACCATTCTCCGTAAGAAGAAGGAAGAAGGTCACCTAAGAAGCTGATAATGCATCACCAAGGACACGCAAGTACTCGTGTCAGGAAGGAAACCACCCAAGTCCTAATCTGCCGAAGGCCGACGAGCCCGATGCGGGAAACCCAATCCGCTTATGAGGACGATGCGAGCAGTTAGGAGGAGAAAGGGGTAACAAGCCAGATTCAATTATGCCCAACCAAGATGTTCGAAGGCCAACAAGCTCGCTGCACGACATCATCGTGCTGCTGATGACGATGCGTAACATCTTGGTTGGACCATGAAGCGAAGCAGTCCCAGAAGGAAGAAACCAGCAGCAATGAGAGGCAGTCCAACCTATCACCCCCAACCAGGATGTCGAAAGCCGACGAGCCCGATGTGCGGTACCACCGCACATATTGAGGACGATGCGTACATCCTGGTTGGGACAAGAGGCCAAAGAAAAAAAAAGAAAACTAGCAGAAGCCCTAGTAGGCAAAGAAATTGCATCCCCTGAAGTAATGCGAAAGCGGTCCCGGGGGAATCTTGCCAAGGAGAAAGGGTGGCGGTTTTTAGTGGGTCCCTTGGTGGAATTATTATGACGAAGTTGATCTTGTATAATGTATAATTATACGCAATGTATAATTGAATATTATATATGTCAAGGTCATTGTAGTGATGCGACTGAGAACCCCACACTACCGAGAAGTGTGGACCCATCTCGGTGTGTTCTTGAACATTTTTCACCAGCCCTCATAAGAAAAAAAATCATCTGATCTTGCCTTCACTGGCTGAACCATTATCATCATTTGATCTTATCTCCACTCGCTGGATCATCATCATCATCATCATCTGATCTTCCTTCACTGACTGAATCATCATCCATCATCATCATTATCATCATCGGATCTTGCCTTGACCGGCTGGACCATTATCATTATTTGATCTTGTCTTCACTGGCTAGATCATCTTCATCATCATCTGATCTTGCCTTCACTGGCTGAGTCATTATCATCATCATCATCATTTGATCTTGTCATCACTGGCTCTGAGCACTGGCACTTAGCGTCAAACACTCAACCCGGAAATCTAAAATCTACCCAGAAATTTAACCCAATCCACACAAAAATTATTGCATTTTTTTAATAATGTTTAGAGGTTTCGCAAGCCCCATGAAGTTTAACAAGTATTTCCCGTAAGACAAAAAGACATTTTTGTAAATTTTATTCAGAATCGTCAATATTAGGTGAATTGAGTTGAAACTCAACATTTCTCTTCACAATTAGCCATTCAATACGAATCAAAACTTTTTTCTTTAATAGTAGCCCCATAAATCTGTTTTATGGGGTCCCAAAAAAACCCCATAAGTGAAACATTGAGTTTTGCGAGTTTTTGGCTCTAATTATGATCTTTTTGAGTTTTTTTTTTAGTACGAATTGTTTATAATACAGAAAATACTACTTTCTGCTGATAATTCGATGTTTATATGAATTGTTTAAATGATTTATTATTATTTATCACAATATTGTTTAAAAAATATTATTGTTTATAACTATCTACGCTTGGTTAGAAGAAAATTGTTTTGGTTGAAAAGTCTACCACTATGTTTTTGGTTTGGAATTAGTCTTTTGGTTAAAGATTCGACTAATTGGTTAAAAATTTAATTATTTTGTTGAAAATGCAACTATTTTGTTATACAGTCATCTTTTTGGGTAAAAAATTCACTATTTTGTTGAAAATTCGTTTAGTTTTTGCTGAAAATTAATTTTTTTTACTGAAAATATAACTATTCCATTTTTGGGTAAAAATTTATCTTTTTTAGTAGAAAATTAAACTATTTGGTTGAAAATTCATCTTTTTTAGTAGAAAATTCAAGTACCTGGTTGAAAAAAACTTTTTAGTTGAAAATTAAACTCTTTGGTTGAATGTTGAACTCTTTTCTTAGCAATTAATTTTTTAACAATCATTTCTTTGGTGAAAAACTTAACTATTTTGCTAAAAATTCGTTGTTTCTTTACGATTAAGAATTTTTTCCCTTCACTAAAAATGTAATGGAAAATTGATCTTTTCTCGTTGCAAATTCATGTATTTTCTTGAAAATTCTTCTTTTTTGGTAGAAAATTAATCTTCCTGGTTGAAAATTTATCCATTTTTCTATTGCAACTCCTTAGTTAAAAATTTATCTGCTTTGGTTGAGGATTCAGCTATTGTCTTGAAAATTCGTCTTTTTTGGTTGAATTCAACTTTTTTCGATTTAAAATAAAAATATTTTTTTGTTGAAATATTAAATATCATAATATTTTTCTTTCAGAATCAATTTTTATCGATAAAAAATCAACTACTTCACTTAAATTTGTACTATTTTACAAATAATTCACTTTTTTGGGTTCAAGATTCATCATTTTAGTTTAGAATTCAACTATTTGATTGTAAATGAAACTATTTGGTGGGAAGGAACTTTTTTCTTGTAAATTCATCTTTTTGGTAGAAAATTAAACTACAGTGAATCCTGGATTTAGGGTCGGTTTTAGGACTTACGGTGGACATAAGTCCAGGGACTCCGAACGTAAACAGTTAGGGGCGTGTGAACCATTTCCGGTGGATTTTCCTGCGTGGTAAAAAATATTTTGAAAATTGTTTTTCTAATATGGAGACAAGGGTAAACTAAATATTTAACGGAAATGAGGAAGAAAGTTTGATGTTACACGTTAAAATGGATGTGTTTCCTGCTTACAACAAAACCTGCTTAAAACAAAACACCTCGCAAAACACTTCAAGTTGGAAGCACACACTTTTGCGCAGCGCATAATGCATGACGCAGTTTCACAACCAGACAGACGAAGAAGTTATTGAACATAAAATCGCTTACTTTTTTACATATTAGATTAACTGTATACGAAAAACCCAGTTTTCACAAATCTCACGTCGAAACTTACCAGTTTGAGGTTACAAAACGCTGCAGTGGGACTCCGATGCTTGAATTCCAGTTTTGGTTGGAAATTTTTCCTCTATAAGTTCAAAATTCAACTGTTTGGTACAAAATCCATATATTTTGTGAAAAAAATGCATTTCTCCGGGTAGAAAAATAATCTTTTTTGTTGAAAATTCATCTATTTGTTTGACGATTGAACTATCTTGTTAAAAATTCGTCTTTTTTGGTTGAATTCAACTGGTTGATAATTCTTTTTTTTACATTATTGTTTTGAACTAAAAATTTAACTATTCCATTTTTTATAGTAAACCTATCGCTTTAGTTTTTGCAAAATTTTTAAATGGGACGGTGAGACCCACTAAATATTTGTTTTTAAATTCTGCGAAAAAATCCGAATAACGTGTTTTCGTAAAAGTAATACAGTCCAGGTAGGCCAAATTAAAATAATCAATTAACAGCGTCAATCAAAATAAAAAAATAATTTTTTACACAAATGAACTTACACGACTCCTATATATTTTTTTCAGAAAAAGTAATTTTGACACTGAAAGGAACAATTTGTAGGGGACCTTTTTAGAAAAAAAACTACTTCTTTTGTACCACCCTAGTATACATGTGTAATATTAGTAAAATAATTGGTAGCTCGGAAAATAGTGATACGACTCTGACTCTCGATTCGTAGGATCGGAAATGAAATTTTGATTGACAAGGGGGAGGCGTCACGCCCAGGGAAATCTACCCTGTGATTTTATATTATTTGTTCAACTCAAGGGCGATTCTGCCCTTCTTCGTGAGGAGAGGAGAAGAGAGGAAAGAATTAAACTGGAAGTCAGGTTGACGGTTGTCGTGATGTGATGTCGTGATGTGGCCACCGGTCAAGCTGGGAAACTATTCCCATCGGTAGATGATTAATTCGAGAACGATCTTCTTTGTTCGAAATCACCATAAAAGTAGTCGATCGCACGACAGTATATTTCACTGGATTACTCGAGTAACTTTATCATATTTTTTCAATGAAAGATAAATCGTATATTTATGAGACACTGGTGGACGCCAAGTTCCGTAGTTTTTCCTGGACAGTTCAGTAAAATTTAAATTTGTTTTAACTAATTCTAAATTTATCTTTAATTTAAATGTTCATTAAATAAAAAATGATTCGTTGGATTTAAATAGCAGTGTCAAGAAGCCGACTTAGTACGAACTACGAACATCAGTTCATTAAAAGTCGAATCGAATATTTATGAGACACTGGTCGACGCCAAGTTCCGTAATTTTTCCTGGACAGTTTAGTAAAATTTAAATTCGTTTTAATTGATTCTAAATTTATCTTTAATTTAAATTTTCATTAAATAAAAAATGATTCGTTGGATTTAAATAGCAGCGTCAAGAAGTTGACTTAGTCCGAACTACGAACATCGGTTCATTAAAAGTCAAATCGAATATTTATGAGACACAAGTTCAAACGGCAAGTTCCGGAGTTTTTCCTGGACAGTTCAGAGAAATTTTAAAATCTTCATAAATCAAAATTTTGTCTAAATATTTTTAAAATCTTTTTAAATTTTGTATTAAATTTCAATATTTTGAAAACTTTTAAAACTACTACTACATAACTTTTTACATTATGCAACTTTTTCCTATTTAAAAAATTCTGCATAAACTTCTAAATTTCCTAAATATTTTTAAAAATAATTCAAAATTTTCCTAAAATTGAAAAAAAATCTAGATAATTATGAAAATTACCTAACAATGGATTCTTTTTTGACAATTTTGAAAATCTTTTGACACTGTTTAAAATTCCATATCTCTTAAGCGTATGCGAGTTTTTTCTAAAAATTTTTTAATCTAGCAAAATTAAACATTTTTGCTTTAAAGCCTTCTATTTTTCAAAATTTTAGGAATTGATTTGAAATCTTTTTGAATTTTGCTATAAAATTAAATTTCAAAAACAAAAAATCATTTGAAATTACCCCATGAATCTTAAGAAGTCTAAGTCTCTTAAAACCTTTCAAAATTCTCAAAAAGCTTAAAAATTTCTTCTAAAATTTTGTAATCTAGCAAAATTGAAATTTTTTTAAAGCCTTCTATATGCCTGTTTGAAATTTTAGGAGTCCATTTAAAATTTTTTTGAATTTTGTCACAAAATTAAATTTTCAAACAAAAAAATCATTTGAAATTTCCCCATGAATCTTAACAAAAATTTGAGTCTCTTCAAACCTTTCAAAATTCTCAAAAAGCTTGAAAATTTCATTTCGAAATCTTCAAAAATCTACATTTTGTTAAAATTTTTGGAAGTCTTTTTAAAATTTTAATTAGTTTTTAATCTTTTGAAAACTTCTGCAATAACTACTAAATAACTTTTGAAAGTGATTGAATTTTTCCCAAAATAAAACAAAAATCGGTATAAACTTCTACATTTTCTAATTATTTTTTTAAATGATTCGACATTTTTCTAAAATTTGAAAAATTTTGCAGAATTATAAAAATGGCCTAAAAATGTTTCGGATTTTTTTTTTACAATTTTGAAAATCTTCTTACACCTTTCAAAATTTAAAATAAACAAATAAAAATTGTTGTTTTAAATTTCAAAAAATTTATATCCCTTAAACTTACGCGAATTTTCTCTGAAATTTTGTAATCTAGCGAAATTAAAAAAAATTTGATTTAAAGCCTTCTACATTCATTTTTGAGAATGAAAAATCATTTGAAATTTTCCCAGGAGTCTTGAGACAACTTTTTTTTATTCCATTGAAACCTTTCAAAATTCTTAAAACGCTTCAAAATTTTATTTCTAAATCTTTATAAATATAGAATTTGTTTAAAAATTGTTTAATCTTTTTAAATTGTTTATTAGTTTTAAATCCTTTTTTGAAAACTTCTAAAAGTTCTAAATATCTTTTTAAATTATTCAAATTTGTCCTAAAATTAAAAAAAAAATCTGTATAATTATAAAAATTGCTTCAAAATATTTCGGATTCTTTTTTGACAATTTTGGAAATCTTTTGAAACCTTTCAAAATTCTTAAAAAGCTTCTAAATCTACTGGTCCACATCTTCAAAAACCTACATTTCGTTTAAAAAAACCTCTAAATATCTCTTAAACTTCCTTGAATTTTTTCTAAAATTTTGTAATCCAGCCAAATTGAAAAATTTTGCTTTAAATCTTCTGCACTCATTTTTCAAAATAGAAAATCATTAAAAATTTTCCCAGGAATCTTAAGACAATAATTTTATTCTCTTGTAACGATTCAGAATTCTTAAAAAGGTTTTTTATTTCAAAATCTTAAAAACTCTACATTTAAAAACAAATTTTTGAAATATTTTCAAGTTTTAAATTAGTTTTGAATCTTTTGAAAAAATTCAACAACAAAAAAATGACGGATCCAATATGGCGGACTTGTTAGCTAACAAACTTTTTGGATTCAGCTTAAATTTCGTATTGGGCTTTTTTGGGCCTGGAATCACGAATCTGAAATAAAAAATTCCAAAAACAAAATGGCGGATCCAATATGGCTGATCCAATATGGCTTATCCAATATGGCGGACCTTTTGGCTAAAAAAATTTGAATTCAGCTTAAATTCAGTATTAGAGGGTTTTCGGTTCGAGAATTACGAATCTGAAGTCAAGTATTCAAAAAACAAAATGGTGGATCCGATATAGCGGATCCAATATGGCGGACGTGTTTGCTAAAAAAATATTTTGTGATTCAGCTTAAATTCAGTATTAGAGGGTTTTTGGGTCGAGAATTACGAATCTGAAGTCAAGAATTCAAAAAACAAAATGGTGGATCCAATATAGCAGATCCAATATGGCGGACGTGTTTGCTAAAAAAATATTTTTGGATTCAGCTTAAATTCAGTATTAGTTGGTTTTTGGGTTTGCTGATCACGAATCTGAAGTAAAAAATTTGAACAAATGGCGGATCCAATATGGCGGACGTGTTTTTTGAAAAAATATTGAATTCAGCTTAAATTCCGTATTACGGGGTTTTTGGAGTCATTGATTACGAATATTAAGTCAAAAATTCAAGAAAACAAAATAGGGGATTCAATATGGCGAACCTGTTTGCTAAAAAAAATTGGATTTAGCCTGAATTCAGTATTAGGGGGTTTTTCGTGTCATGGATTACGAATCTGAACTCAAAATTATTTTTAAAAAATGGCGAATCCAATATGGCGGATGATTATACTAAAGAAGCTTTTGATTTAGCTGAAATTCAGTGTTAGAAACTTTTTGGGGTCGCTGATTACGAATCTGAAGTCAAGAATTGAAAAAAATGGAGGATCCAATATGGCGGACATGTTTTCTGAAAAAAATGTTGAATTCAGTTTAAATTCCGTATTATGGGGTTTTGGAGTCATTGATTACGAATATGAAGTCAGAAATAAAAAAAAACGTAGCGGATTCAATATGGCGAACGTGTTTGCTAAAAAAATAGATTTAGCCTGAATTCAGTATTAGGAGGTTTTTGGTGTCACGGATTACAAATCTGAGCTCAAAATTAATTTTAAAAAATATCGGATCCAATATGGCGGATGAGTATACTAAAGAAACTTTTTATTTAGCTGAAATTCAGTGTTAGCAAGTTTTTGGGGTCGCTGATTACGAATCTGAAGTCACGAATTTAAAAAAATGGAGGATCCAATATGGCGGACGTGTTTTCTGAAAAAAATGTTGAATTCAGTTTAAATTCCGTATTACGGGGTTTTTGGAGTCACTGATTACGAATATCAAATCAAAAATTAAAAAAAAATAGCGGATTCAATATGGCGAACCTGTTTGCTAAAAAAAATTGGATCTAGCCTGAATTTAGTATTAGGGGGTTTTTCGTGTCATGGATTACGAATCTGAACTCAAAATTATTTTTTAAAAAATGGCGGATCCAATATGGCGGATGAGTTTATTAAAGAAACTTTTGATTTAGCTGAAATTCAGTGTTAGAAAGTTTTTGGGGTCGCTGATTACGAATCTGAAGTCAAGAATTGAAAAAAATGGAGGATTCAATATGGCGGATGTGTTTTTTGAAAAATGTTAAATTCAGCTTAAATTCCGTATTACATGGTTTTTGGAGACATTGATTACGAATATGAAGTCAAAAATTCACAAAAAAACAAACTAGCGGATTCAATATGGCGAACGTGTTTGCTAAAAAAATTGGATTTAGCCTGAATTCAGTATTAGGAGGTTTTTGGTGTCACGGATTACGAATCTGAACTCAAAATTGTTGAAAAAAAATGGCGGATCCAATATGGCGGACGAGTATACTAAAGAAACTTTTGATTTAGCTGAAATTCAGTGTTAGAGAGTTTTTGGGGTCGCTGATTACGAATCTGAACTTAAAAATGAAAAAAATTTGGCGGATCCAATATGGCGGACGTGTTTGCTAAAAAAAAAATTGGATTTAGCATGAATTCCGTATTAGGGAGTTTTTCGTGTCACGAATTACAAATCTGAACTCAAAATTGTTTTTAAAAAAATGACGGATCCAATATGGCGGATGAGTATACTAAAGAAACTTTTGATTTTGCTGAAATTCAGTGTTAGAATGTTTTTGGGGTCGCTGATTACGAAACTGAACTTAAAAATTAAAAAAATATGGCGGATCCAATATGGCGGACGATTATTCCAAAAAAACCTTGGCGTCAGCTGAAACTTAGTCTCAGGGGATTTTTGGGGTCGCCTAATTCCATGTTGGATTAAAGTTTAGAGTTTTCATAGACTAATAGTGAAATTTCTCTGGACAAAAACTCTGCAGGTTACCAAGTTTCATTCCAGCGGCACTTTGCCCCACAGGGGGCCCCCCACACGTAAAAAAGGAGGGGTTGATTTTACTCGGTTAAGAACGTGATTACAATATCTATCCCCGATCTAATAACCAATAGGAAATATATATATAAACGGGGAAGTCCCGAGGGGTGACCGGGAATTGGGATTTGAGTCGAGAGCACTCGTGCATCTGTCGAACCGAGTGTTCGCAATTTGTCGACTGCGGGTTTTTCTCATTCGCCCTTAATCTCCCACCCCCCTCGATCCACCCCAGAAACTGAGACGATCTTCTAAATTCAAAATAAATTTAATTCGAGCTTTATGGTTAGATTTCTTGGTTTTACGCCTTGGTTATTCGAAATTGTCGAGTCAGTTTAATCGCTTGTGAAAAAAACCCTCAGCCGGGTTGTTCAATTCATACCCGACATTGCACGGATTAAATTGAGGGATCGCTTTTTTCTGCGAAAAAAAAATACTTTATCTTTTCGTTTTAGTTAATTACAAATTTATCTTTAATTTAAATTTTAATTAAATACGAACACCAGTTCATTAAAAGTCGAATCGAATATTTATGAGACACTAGTGGACGGCAAGTTCCGGTTTTTCCTGGACACTTCAGTAAAATTTACATTCGTTTTAATTAAATATAAATTTTTCTTTAATTTAAATTCGTTTTAATTAATTATAAATTTATCTGAATGAAAATAAATTAAAAATGTTCTTTCTACACGATATAAAATATTCAATATTATTATAGACTGTACAATATTTATAACATTGTAAGCATTTTAAGTTTCTTTTTTAGGATTAAAGGATATAAGATACTTCACATACTAAGCGATTTTTTTTTACTTTTTAGGAAATAATTCGTTTGTTGTACAATTTTATTATTATAAACAAATTTTAAAAACATGTGGTATAGACCATTATTTCTCAACCACCATCTATTTTGGTGATTTATAACTCTTTTAATACCAAAAAAAATTTTGTTTACAGTTTCAATTCGGTTTATTCAAATAATCTTTACATTTTATTTTTAAGGCCTTGAAAATTAAACCATTGTAGAGTTGCACATTCAAAACTCTAATTTTATATTGCAATTATGAAAGTTTTTATGAAACAAAATAATGATAATTATTATTATTATAAATAATGTTTTTTTTCAGTTTCTAAGAATTCAATTAATTCAAAAAGCTTTGACCAATTATATTACAAGATATTCTTAAATATATTAGCACGATCGATTAATTAAATAATACTAAAAATATAATAATAATTTCTTGAATTTGCCTCTAAAGTCCATGAATTTGAATAAAAATTGAAACAAATTTTTATTTTATCTTCTTATACTTAAAATTCAGAGCATATTTACGTATTTATTTTGAAGTAAAAATTTGAATTTTCAAAAAGATAGATGAATTTTTAACCAAATAGTTGAATTTCCAAAAAAATAGCTTAATTTTTAACTAAAAAGATCAGTTTTAAACCAAAAATGGAATAGTTAAATTTCCAGTTAAAAAAATTAATTTTCCACCCAAAAAAAAAAGATTTATTTTGAAAACAAATTTACTTTATTTTCAACCAAAAAGATGAATTTTTAACTAATATCATAAATATTTAACTGGAATACTTGAATTTTCAACCAAAAAGATGAATTTTAAAACAAGAAGATTAATTTTCTACCAAAAGACGATTTTTCAACAAAATACATAAATTTTCAACGAAATAGTTGAATTTTCAGTTAAAAAATTAATTTGATTAAAATATAAATATTATAAGTTAAAACTGCGGAATCTTCAACTGGAATAGTTGACTTTGAAACCCAAAAGATGAATTACATTTTCAGTAAAAGATATTATTTTTCAACCAAAAATATAAATCTTCAACCAAAAAATTAATTTTTGAGAAAGCAGATCAACTTTTAACCAAGTAGTTGAATTTTCAACTAAAAAAGGATAAATTTTCAACCAAAAATATAATAGTTATATTTGCAACTGAAAAATTCACTTTCCATTAAAAAAGAAGGAATTTAAAAAAAAAAGTTAAATTTTCAACTAGAGAGAAGAATTTTTTATAAAAATTGTGAATCTTCAACCAAAAAAAAAAAGAATTTTTTATAAAAATTGTGAATCTTCAACCAAAAAAAAAGAATTTTTAACAAAGTAGTTAAAATTTCAAGAAAGTATAGTTGAATTTTCAACTAGAAAAGAGAAATTATAATATAAAAATGGAATAGTTAAATTTTCAACCAAAAAAATTAATTTTCAACCAAAAAAATTAATTTTCAAAGAAAAATGTAAAAGTTGATATTTCTACCAAAAAACATTTTAATTTTAAATCCAAAATAGTTGAGTTCATCCAAAAAAGATGAATATTCAACAAAAAAATGTTACTTTTCTGCTACAAAAGTTCAATTTTCCATCAAATAGTTGAATTTTCAATCCAAAAAGACGAACTTTCAATACAAAAAGACCAATTTTCAAACAAACATTAGAATTTTCGACCAAGAAGGATGACTTTTCAACAAAATTGTTAAATTTTCAGTAAAATAATTACATTTTCAACCGAATAATAAAATTTTTAACCAAAAAAGATAAATTTTCAACAAAGAAAGATTTTTTAGCCAAAAAAGAAAAAGAATTTCAACCCAATTGTTGAATTTTCAACAAAAAAGTTAATTTTCAAACAAAAAGGATGACTTTTAAACAAAATTGCTAAATTTTCATTGAAATAATTACATTTTCAGCCAAATAATAAAACATTTTCAGAAAAAAAAATCATTTTCAGCCAAAGAAAAAACTAATTTTCAACATCATAGCTCATTTTTCAACGAAGGAGATGCATTTTCAATTCAAACAATGAATCTTTAACCAAAAAATTAATTTCTAGCAAAAGAGTAACTTTCAAACAAGTAATTAAATCTTCATTCCAAAGAAGATAAATTCTGATAAAAAAATGTAGAAGTTGATATTTCAACCAAATAATATTTTAATTTTTAATCAATAACAATTGAATTCAATCAAAAAGAACGAATTTTCAACCAGATACTTGAATTTTCAACTAAATCCGATCAATTTTCCACCAAAAACAGTATAGTTGAATTTTCAGTTAAAAAAATTAATTTCAAACCAAAAAAAAAGAATTTTCAAAAAAATAGTCCAATATAGTAATATAAAGCTATTTTTACAAATGAAGAATCATTGTTATTTAATTTAATATTGCAATAAAAAAAAATACGCACGCCCTCGAAAAAATTCCCTGACTTAAAAAAAAATTCCGACATGAATTTTTGTTCCGATAGATGAATTTTTAACCAAACTAGAGCCTCATGCGCGCGCTCCGCGCGCGACCAATTTATTCACATGTATTTATTTTATTTGGAAATGAATTTCAATGAAATACCATGAAATTAATTTTTACTTCAATAATTTTGATTTGTACACGGCTTCGCATGGATACCATCTCACAATGCAGAATAAATAATTCTGTAAAGAATTGAGCCTATTCTTTAAAAAATAGCCAAACTCTTGATTTGTTTATCAAAATTGTTTAAATAATTATTCATTCTTTGAAATTTGCAGAGCATTATAGCAAAAAGTCACTGAAAAGATATTCTTACTTAATTCTATAAAAAATGGAGCCTATTCGTTAAAAAATAGCCAAACTCTCAGTTTTTAAATTAAAATTGTTTAAATAATTGAAAATTATTGTAAGTTTAGAAAGCAACATAGATAACAGTCATTGAAAAGATATTCTTAGTTGAATTCGTAAACAAAGTGAGCCTATTTGTTGAAAAATAGCCAAACTCTGAATATGTGTATGAAAATTGTTAAAATAATTAAGAATTATTGTAAATTTGCAAAGTAACATAGGAAAGACTTATTTTTAATACATTATTTTTGGTTCTGTAAACCAATTGGGCCAATTCTTTAAAAATAATGATATTACAAATAATAATTCTTGTAAATTTACAAAGCAGCATATAAAATAGTCATCGAAAAGACATTCCTAGTTGACTCCGTAAACAAATTCTGCCTATTCCTTGAAAAGTAGACAAACTCTGAATATTTTTAGAAAAATTGTTAAAATAATTAATAATTCTTATATATTTGCAAAGTATCGTAGAAAAGATTTATTGGGAATACATTCTTTCTTGATTCCCTAAACTAATTGTTCCTATTCGTCGAAAAATGACCGGGCGCTTAATTTGTTTATGAAAATTCTTTAAATAATTAATAATTCTTGAAAATTTGCAAATCATTATAGAAAAAAGTAATCTGAAAGATATTCTTACTTAATTCTGTAAAAAAATGAGCCTAATCGTTGAGAAATAGCCAAACTCTTAATTTTTTGATCAAAATTGTTTAAAAAATTAATAATTCTTGTAAATTTATAAAGCAACATAGAAAAGAGTTATCGGAAAGATATTCTTAGTTGACACCGTGAACAAATTGTGCCTATTCCTTGAAAAATACCCAAACTCTGAATATGTTTATGAAGACTGTTTAAATAATTAATAATTATTGTAACTGTGCGAAGTATCGTAGAAAAGTGTTATTAGCAATACATTATTGGTGATTCCGTAAACAAATTGGGCTTATTCGATGGATTTGCAAAGCTTCATAGAAAAGAGTCATCGGAAGGTTATTCTTAGTGAATTCTGTAAAAGAAATTTAGCCTATTCGTTGAAAAATAAACAAACTCTTTGTTTATGCAAATTGTTTCAATTATTAATAATTATTGTAAATTTACGAAGCAACATAGAAAAGTTTCATCAGAAAGACATTCGTAGTTGACTTTGTAAAAAAACTGTACCTATTCCTTGAAAAATAGCCAAACTCTAAATATGTTTATGAAAATTGTTAAAATAATTAATAATTATTATATATTTGCAAGCTATCGTAGAAACTAATTATTGGAAATACATTCTTTCTTGATACCCTAAACTAATTTATCCTATTCATTGAAAAAAGGCCAAGGTCCTTCAGAAAAGTTAAACAAAAATGTAAAGTTGGTTTTTAAATAAAAAAATTAACAAAATTTATTATAAAAAATCAAAACACAATTAAAAAATAAATGGTACTCAAAATTTCGAAAGTTTCAAACATTTTGAAATATAAATGAACTACGACTAAAACGTTAAATCGAAAATGAATCTTTCAAAATACGAATAAAATATATAAAATGTTAATTAAAAGCCTTATTTTTAAAAATGCGTGAAAGGAATTGTATATATACCGAAGTATAAATGCATATACTTCCACTAAGCTTCTTATGAAAACAAACATCTCGAGTCCAAATAAACACAGATCGCCCATCGTCGATGAGATCGCCTTATGGTTAACTAAGTAACGGTAACGGTAACTAAACGACGAATACCAACTTTCAAAGATAGGATAGTTGAATTTTCGTACAAATAGCTGAATTTTGATCTAAGAAAGATCACTTTTCAACCAAAAATAGAATAGTTAAATTTTCAGTTGAAAAAATTAATTTTCCACCCAAAAAAAGCTGATTTATTTTTAAAACAAATTTAGTTTCACTTTCAACAAAGTAGTTTTATTGTAAACCAAAAAGACGAATTTTCAACTAATACTATGAATATTTGACTGGAATACTTTAACGTTCAAACTAAAAAATGAATTTTCAAACAAGAAGATTAATTTTCTAACAAAAAGACGATTTTTCAACAGAATACACGAATTTTCAACGAAATAGTCGAATTTTCAAAAAAAAAAGGACACATTTTCAACGAAATGGTTGAATTTTTAACTAGAAAGATCAATTTTCCACCAAAAATGAAATTGTTAAATTTTCTATTAAAAAAATAATTTGATTAAAATATAAATATTATAAGTTAAAACTGCTGAATATTCAACTGGAATAGTTGAATTTTCGGCCAAAAAGATTAATTTTCAACCAAGAAGATTAATTTCCTGTTAACAAAGATGAATTTTTAACAAAATACATCAATTTTCAATTAAAAAGATACATTGTCAACCAATAATTAAATAGTTAAATTTAAGTTGAAAATTTAATGTTTAACCAAAGAGATTAATTTTCAACTAAAATGATGTAATTTTCAATTGAAATAGTTGCATTTTCCGGCAAAAAACTAATTTATAACTATACAAAACTGATTATCTAAAAAATAGTTACATTTTCAAAGTGATGCATTTTTAACTAAATAGATGAATCTTCAACTGGAATAGTTTAATTTTAAACCAAAAAGATGACTTTTCAACTAAAAAATATCATTTTTCAATCAAAAATTGAATAGTTACACTTTCAGAAAAAAGATTAATTTTCAAACAAAACAAAAACAAATTTTCAACAAAATATTTAAAATTTCGACTGGAATAGTTAAATTTTCAATGAATAAATTAATTTTCAGCCTAAAAAAACGAATTTTCAACAAAATAGCTCATTTTTCAACCAAGGAGATGAATTTTCAATTAAAATGATGAATATTTAACAAAGAAAAAAATTAATTTTAAGCAGAAGAGTAACTTTCAACCAAGCAATTAAATTTGCATTACAAAAAGATTAATTCTGAATAAAAAACGTAGTAGTTGATATTTCAATCAAAAAAGATTTGAATTTTGCATAAAAACAATGGAATTGAATGAAAAAGAACGAAATTACAAGAAAATACATGAATTTTCAACTAAAACCGATCAAGTTTCCACCAAAAACAGAATAGTTGAATTTTCAGTTAAAAAAATTAATTTAAAAAAAAAAAAAAAAAAGAATTTTAAACAAAATAGTCCGATATAGTAATATACAGCTATTTTTACAAATGAAGAATCATTGTTATTTAATTTAACCCTAAAGGTCCACACTGGGGGCCATTGGACCCCAGTGTGGACTCAGTGTAACTTTTTCGTACGATAAGTGAAATTTTCTTTTTAATTATTTTTGGTTTCTTTCTGTGCAAAATTATGTGTGAAAAGCAAACTTTTAATGAAATATTACTTTAAAAATAGTATATTACATCTCTGGGTAAAAGTGGTCTATAAGGCTAAATTGCGGCTAAACTCGGGTCGGCTGCGCTTCTTGCCAACGTACAATGTGTGACGATCACCGGTCGGGTCGCTGCACTGACTGTGCGTCTGCACACGAATAACATTTATAAATTGAAAACTAAAAAAAAAACAATATAGACAATTCCTTTTTACTTTTTTGAACTTTTGAAACAATTCTTTTGCATATTTAGGACACATAAAATAAAAATAACGTTTTTGTACTTTTGAATTTTCTCATTTTTCAGCCTTCCGAATAATTCAACTTTTTGAAAGGAATTGAAGTGACATATTTTTTTTCTGATTCTCCAACATTTCATCTTTAAAACCCTAAAAGAAATTAAAAAAAAAAATTTTTTTTTAATTTTTAATTAAACTCTATTTCCGTGATTTTACGCTTTTTTTTCTTCGGAATCTTTTTGCGAAAAATTGATTATAAAGTATATAAAATTTTTTTTTATAGTACTTTTGTTCCTAAGATACTTTAAACATCCCCAGGATAAGATTATGACCATCACTGTTGACAAAAATAATTTTGTGAGGCGTGGGACACATCTTGAACTTGATGGGGGCCACTGGACCCCACTGTGGACTCGATGAATGCTCAAATATGTGTGGACTTCTAGGGTTAATATTGCAATTAAAAAAAAATACGTACGCCCTCGAAAAAATTCCCTGATCTAAAAAAGATCAGTTTTCAACCAAAAATAGAATAGTTAAATTTTTAGTTTAAAAAATTAATTTTCAACTAATACTATGAATATTTGACTGGAATACTTGAAGTTTCAACCAAAAAAATGAATTTTCAAACCAGAAGATTAATTTTCTAACAAAACGACGAGTTTTCAAAATAATATACGAATTTTCAACGAAATAGTTGAATTTTCAACTAAAAAAAGACCAATTTTTAACGAAATGGTTGAATTTTTAACTGAAAAGATCAATTTTCCACCAAAAATGAAATTGTTAAATTATCAGTTAAAAAAAAATTGGATTAAAATATAAATATTATAAGTTAAAACTGCTGAATATTCAACTGGAATAGTTGAATTTTCGGCCAAAAAGATGAATTTTCAACAAAATACATCAATTTTCAATTAAAAAGATAAATTGTCAACCAATAATTGAATATTTAAATTTTTAGTTGAAAATTTAATATTTAACGAAAGAGATTAATTTTCAACTAAAATGATTTGAAAAAACATTTTGAAATGTGAAAACCCCTATGTAGTATATTAGTCAGCCAATATCTATTTCCTCTGATTGCGCCGTATTCATTAGAAAAACCATTACAGTGGACAATGAGTGGAATTCTTTCGCGATTCAACAAATTGACGAAGGCGAGTAGATTTATTATTAAAAATCATTGTCGAGTCAATATTGTTGACAAAATATCTCGTGGGTGGTTAAACGATGAGTGAGGAAAAATATCCGAATGAGAAAAAAAATTATTATTAGCTCGTCAGGAATTTATTGCAAAAACATTCGGAAAAGCAACGGAGTTTTTCTATAACTTATTCATCTCTTGATAGTATCAATATTTTATTTGGGCGTAAAAATAAATTTTTATTGGAAAAAAATTATTGTTTACTAAAAATAATTTTACGGAGAGGCATATTTAAAACAAATTTTAAAGTCCATCCATATATAAAATGATAAATAATTTTTTTTTCTTTTTTATTATTAAAATTATTATTACTATTAAAATTTTTCAATTTTGAACGGTGAAAATGACACTGACTTTTTTTGTGCAGAAATCTCATTTTTTTAGTTTAGAAAAATTATCCAATCACTTTGAATTCGTTTGAAATTCACCCTCAGTTCTTAATAATTTATCCTGAATTATTTGTAATTCTTCAGAATTAACTTAAATTCTTCTAAATTCGCTCAGATCATTTTCAATTTACTTAAATCCTGTCGAATTCGCCCTGAATTCTGTTCAATCCCATTTTACTCAGTTCAATGCAATTTTTTGAATTTTTTCCAATTCATTTGAATTCTTTCCAATTCTACTTGAATTCGTTCCAATTCCACTTGAATTCTTTTCAATTCCACTTTAATTCTTTCCAATTCCACTTGAATTATTTCCAATTCACATGAATTCTTGCCGATTCCACTTTAATTCTTTCCAATTTCACTTGAATTGTTCAAAAAATGTTACTTCACGTTAGATTCGTATCAATTTAATTGAATTCTCTTGAATGGTTTTGAAATTTGTTTGCAATTCATGTGAATTCATTTGGAATTGATCCTGAATTCTATTATTAATTTATTCTGAATTATTTATACTCTTTTCAATTTTTTGGAAATCACTTAAATTCTTCTAAATACACTCATGAATATAGTAAATATTCTCGAATTTTTTTCAATTCACTTGATTTTCTTCAATTCACCTTGAATTTTTATGAATTTCATCGAATTTTTCTTATTTCCCTTATATTTCTACAAATGTACTCGAATTTGATTTAATTTATTGTTTTTTAAAAATGTTTTTTCAATTCACTTACATTCTGTTGAATTTGCCTGAATTCTATTCACTCCCATTTTACTAACTTCAGTGCAGTCCCCCCCCCCAATGCATTTGATTTTTTCAATTCCACTTAAATTCTTTCCAATTACACGTGAATTGCTTAAAAAAATTTTATTCACGTTAGGTTCATATCAATTTAATTGAATTCTCTTGAATGCCTTTAACTTAAATTCTTCTAAATTCACTCAATTTTTCTTTGTTCTATAGTTTTTTTACTTCACCCTGAAGCCTTTTAAACTCACTTTGAATTTTCAGCCATTTCAGCCACTTCTTTTGAATTTCTTATTTCCCTTATATTCCTCTAAATCCACTCGAATTTTTTTTAATTTATTGTATTTTTAAATGTTTTTTCGATTCTCTTAAATTCCTTTGAATTTGCCCTGAATTCTGTTCACTCCCATTTTACTCAGTTCAATGAAATTTTTTGGATTTTTTCCCAATTCATTTGAATTCCTTCCAATTCCACTATAATTCTTTCCAATTCCACTTGAATTCTTTCCAATTCCACATTAAATCTTTTTAATTCCACCTGAATTATTTTCAGTTTCATTCGAATCAATTTAATTGAATTCTCTTGAATCACTTTAAATTTTTTTGAATTCTCTATTTTTACTGAAATAAAATAAAACTTTTCGATTTTAAAATTCGTTTGTAATTCATTTGAATCATTTCGAATTCATCCTGAATTCTAATTAATTCATTCTGAATTATTTATGTTCTTTTGATTTTTTTTAAATCACTTAAATTCTTCTAAATTCAACCCATTTTTTTTTAGTATTTTTAATTCACCCTGAATTCTTGTAAACTCACCTTGAACTCATCCAGTTATTTTGAATTCCCTAAAATTTTTCTAAATTCACTCCAAACATAATTCATTCTATGAATTTTGTTAATATTCTGGAATTTTTTTCAATTCACTTGAATTTTTCTGAATTCCCCAGGAACTTTTATGAATGTCATCGAATTTTTCTTATTGCCCTTCTATTCCTCTGAATTCTGTTGAATTTGCCCTGATTTATGTTCACTCTAATTTTACTAAATTGAAAGGATTGTTTTCTAATTCATCCGAATTTCTTTGAATTCCCTTGAAATCTTTTAAATTCACGCCAGTTTTTCTGAAATGAATTATATATTTTCGATTTTCAAAATTTTTTGCAATTCATTTGAATTCATATGGAATTTACCCTGAGTTCTTATTAGTTTATTCTAAATTCTTTTTAATTCTCTGAAATTTACTTCATTCTACTAAATTCTTTGGATTTTTTTTAGTTTTAGTTCTGCATACATTACTGTGAAGTCTTTTAAACTCACCTTGAATTTTTCTGAACTTATTCCCAGCTGAATTAATTCAATGAGTTTTTTAATATTCTTGAATAGTTTTCAATTCAATTGAATTTTTCTTAATTCACCTTGAACTTTTATGAATTTCATCGAATTCTTTTAATTTCACTTTAATTCTGTTCACTCCAATTTTAATCAATTCGATACCACGCTGAAAAAAAAAAACATTTCTCGTCAGATCACTGAAGTTAAGCAGCGTTGGGCGCGGTTAGTACTTGGATGGGTGACCATTCGAGAATACTGCGTGCTGTTAGAACATCATGGGTGTGGTGAGCCCAACTTGTAGTTATTTACTACAAGAAACTATCCACCTAGAAACACTACCCGAATCGGGTAGTGTCACGCCTACCCTGAAAGGGAAATGACTTAATGGTATACTACAAAGGAATTTTGTAGAATTTTTTCTAATTTCTTTGAATTATTTTCAATTTCACTTGAATTGTTTTCAATTCACTCTGAATTCTTTTGAATTTTTTCTGAATTCGTTTTTTAAATTCACCTTAGATCCCTATCAATTTAATTCTCTTGTATTCCCTTGAATTCTTCTAAATTCACGCCAGTTTTTTTGACATGATTCAGATATTTTCAATTTTTTATTTTTTTGCAATTGATTTGAATAGTTAAATCTTCAGGTGACGGAAAAAAATGTATTTTCAACTAAAACAAATACGAATTTTGTACTAAATAATTCAATTATCAACTAAAGAAATTAGCTTTTAACTAAAAGAAATCAATTTTCAAACATAAAGAATAATTTTCTATAAAAAAAAGATAAATTTAAAAAAAAAACATATTTAGAAAAATCAGTTTCTTTAGATAAAATAATTTTAGACCTCTAAAAATTATAGAAAAAAAATACAAGAATCGAACGATAAAATTTCGATAATTGCTCGGATAATTGTGTTTTCCAAATTTGATAGTTGGTTTCTTCTATTTTTTCTATAATTTTCAAATTTCTGTAGTGACTTCTAAAAATTATTTTATCTAAAAAAACTGAAGAAACTGATTTTTCTAAATAAGTATTTTTTTAATTTATCTTTTTTGTATAGAAAACTATTCTTTATGTTTGAAAAGTGATTTCTTTTAGTTAAAAGCTAATTTCTTTAGTTGATAATTGAATTATTTTGTTAAAAATTCGTGTTTTTTTAAAATAGAAAATTAATTTTTTCCGTCATCTGAAAATTGAACTATTCCATTTTTGGGCAAAAAATTATCTTTTTCTGTTAAGAATTCAACTATACGGTTAAAAATCATCTTTTTGATAGAAAATTATTATTCTTGTTTGAAAATTCATCTTTTTGTTTGAAAATTGATCTTTTTTAGTTAAAAATTAATTTTTTAGTTGTGAATTTTTTTTTATTCGTTTTTTTAATTGAAAATTTTATGAAAAATTATAGAATTCAGCTACGGGTTTAATATTCATCTTTTTGGTAGATAATTATTCTTTTTGGATGAAAATTTACCTTTTTTAGTTTTAAATTCGTCGTTTTAATAGAAAATTAATATCTTTGTTTGAAAATTCATCTTTTCTGTGAACAATTGATCTTTCTTAGTTAAAAATTAAGTTGTTTAGTTAAACATAAAAAAATGATTAATAAATAATGTTTTTTATTTAAATTTTTAAATATTTTGATAAAAATATTCACAACAGAGTTAAAATTGAGGTCTCTGGCTCTGGACGCACACCTACATTTTCTTGTTGAAATAAAATGCAATATTCTACAAAAAGATAAATTTTCAAGCATATGTTATTGATTTTTCAACTAAAAAAGATAAATTTTTAAACAAAAATGGAATAGTTAAATTTTTAATTGAAAACGAAAAATTTTCAACAGAAAGTGGAAGTTAAATTTTCAACCAAAGAAATGTATTTTCAGCCAAAAAGATAAATTTTTAAACGAAAAGAATGATTTCGTTTGAAAATTTATCTTTTTGGCTGAAAATACATTTCTTTGGTAGAAAATTATTCTTCTTGTTTGAAAATTTAATTTTTTTGATGAAAATTCGTTTTCTTTTAATTGAAAATTAATTTTTTTTAACTAAAAATGTAGCTATTCCATTTTTGCTTGAAAATGTACCTTTTATAGTTTTAAATTCGTTGTTTAGTAGAAAATTTAAAAAAAATTAAAATTCATCTTTTTTGTTGATAATTGAAATTTTGGTTGAAAATTTACCTTTTTTAGTTAAAAATTCATTTCTTTGGTTTTAAATTATATATTTTGTTAAATTCGTCTTTTTTTATTAGATCATTATTCTTTTTGTTTAAATTTTTTTTTGTTGGTTGAAAATTAATTTTCTAAACTGAATATGTATCTATTCCATTTTTGGTTGAAAACGCACTATTTTTAGTTTTAAATTCATCTTTTTAGTATAAAATTATTCTCCTTTAAAAATTTATCTTTTTGGTTGCAAATTGAACCTTTTTTCTGAAAATTCGTTTTTTTTTGTTGAAAATTAATTTTTTTAACTGAAAATGTAGCTATTATACTTTTGGTTGAAAATTTACCTTCTTTAGTTACAAATTCATCTTTTTGGTTTTTAAATTGTCTATTTTTTTTAATTCGTCTTTTTTTGTTAGATAATTATCCTTTTTGTTTAAAAATTGTTTTTTTTTTTTGGTTGAAAATTAATTTTTTACACTGAAAATGTAGCTATTCCATTGTTTGAGCAAAAAATTATCTTTTTCAGTTAAGAATTCAACTATACGGTTAAAATTCATCTTTTTGGTAGAAAATTATTCTTCTTGTTTGAAAACTCATCTTTCCTATCTTTGAAAGTTTTTAATTAACATTTTTAATATTTTATTCGTATTTTTAAAGATTCATTTTCGATTTAACGCTTTTGTCATAGTTCATTTATATTTCAAAATGTCTGAAACTTTCGAAATTTTGAGTACCATTTATTTTTTTATTGTGTTTGGATTTTTTATGATAAATTTGGTTAATTTTTTATTTAAAACCCAACTTTACATTTTTGTTTAACTTTTCAGAAGGACCTTGGCCTTTTTTTAAACGAATAGGATAAATTAGTTTAGGGTATCAAGAAAGAATGTATTTCCAATAATTCGTTTCTACGATAGCTTGCAAATATATAATAATTATTAATTATTTTAACAATTTTCATAAACATATTTAGAGTTTGGCTATTTTTCAAGGAATAGGTACAGTTTGTTTACAAAGTCAACTACGAGTGTCTTTCTGATGACACTTTTCTATGTTGCTTCGTAAATTTACAATAATTATTAATAATTCAAACAATTTGCATAAACAACTTCAGAGTTTGGCTATTTTTCAACGAATAGGCTAAATTTCTGTTACAATATTCACTAAGAATATCCTTCCGATGACTCTGTTCTATGAAGCTTTGCAAATTTAAAATAATTATTAATTATGTAAACAGTCTTCATAAACATATTTAGGGTTTGGGTATTTTTTAAGGAATAGGCACAATTTTTTTACGGAGTCAACTGAGAATATCTTTCCGATAACTCTTTTCTATGTTGCTTTATAAATGTACAAGAATTATTAATTATTTAAACAATTTTGATTGAAAAATTAAGAGTTTGGCTATTTCTCAACGAATAGGCTCAATTTTGTACAGAATTAAGTAAGAATATCTTTCAGATTACTTTTTTCTATGATGTTAAGAAAAGTCTTTGTGATGACTATTTTCTATGTTGCTTATGTAAATTCACAAGCACGATTAATTTTTTTAACAATTTCTATAAACGAATAAGCTCAATTTGTTTACGGAATCAACTAAGAATGTCTTTCCGATGACTCTTTTCTATGTTGCTTTGTAAATTTACAAGAATTAATAATAATTTAAACAATTTTGATACAGAAATTTAAAGTTTGGATATTTTTTAACAAATATGCTAAATCTGTTTACACAATTAGCTGAGAATGTCTTTCCAATTACTTTTTTGTATGATGATTTGCAAATTTTCAAAAATTATTAATTATTTAAACAATTTTCATAAACAAATTAAGAGCCCGGTCATTTTTCAACGAATTGGATCAATTAGTTTAGGGAATAAAGAAAGAATGTATTCCCAATAAATCTTTTCTACGATACTTGGAAAATATACAATAATTATTAATTATTTTAAAAATTTTCCTAAACATATTCAGAGTTTGTCTCTTTTTTTAAGGAATAGGCAGAATTTGTTTACGGAATCAACTAGGAATGTCTTTTCGATGACTATGTTATATGCTGCTTTGTAAATTTACAAGAATTATTAATAGTAATATCATTATTTTTAACGAATTGGCTCAATTTGTTTACAAAATCGAAAAGAATGTATTAAAAATAAGTCTTTCCTATGTTACTTTGCAAATTTACAATAATTGTTAATTATTTTAACAATTTTCATAAACATATTCAGAGTTTGTCTGTTTTTCAACAAATAGGCTCACTTTGTTTACGAATTCAAATAAGAATATCTTTCCGATGACTGTTTTATATTTTGCTTTGTAAATTTACAATAATTTTCAATTATTTAAACAATTTTAATTAAAAAACTGAGAGTTTGGCTATTTTTTCACGAACAGGCTCCATTTTTTATAGAATTAAGTTATGGCAACGGCCATACCACGCTGGAAACACCAGTTCCCGTTAGATCACTGAAGTTAAGCAGTGTTGGGCGCGGTTAGTACTTGGATGGGTGACCGTCTGATACTACTGCGTTGCTGTTGGCGGTGGTGGGTGTGGTGAGCCCACACTTGTAGTTATTTACTACAAGAAACTATCCACCTAGAAACACTACCCGAATCGGGCAGTTGTCACGCTTACCCCTTGAGGCTCGCCGAAAGGGAAATGGCTTAATGGTATAAAAAAAAAAAAAAGTAAGAATAGCTTTACAATTACTTTTTGCTAGAATGCTCTGCAAATTTCTAAGAATGAATAATTATTTAAACAATTTTGATCAACAAATCAAGAGTTTGGCTTTTTTTAAGAATAGGCTCAATTTGTTTACGGAATCAATAATAGAATGTTTTTTCAAATAGCTCTTTCTTATGATAATTTGAAAATTTACAATAATTATTAATTATTTAAACAATTTTCATAAACACATTCAGAACAATTTATTTGCGGAATCAACTAAGATTGTCTTTCCGATGAATTTTCACTATGTTTTGTAAATGTACAAGAATTATTAATTATTTAAACAATTTCGATTGAAAAATTTAGAGTCTGGCTATTTTTCAACGAATAGGCTCAATTTTTTACAGAATTATTTATTCTGCATCGTGAGAGGGTATCCATGCGAAGCCATGTATAAATCAAAATTATTGAAGTAAAAATTAATTTTATGGTATTTTATTGAAATTCATTTCCAAATAAAATAAATGAATGTAAACAAATTGGTCGCGCGCGGAGCGCGCGTATGAGGCTCTAGTTTGTTTGAAAATTGATCTTTTTTAGTTGAAAATTGAATTTTTTTTTTAAATTAGTTTTTTTAATTGAAAATTTTATGAATAGTTATAGAATTAAATTAGGGGTTTAATATTCATCTTTTTGGTAAAAAATTATTCTTTTTGGATGAAAATTTACCTTTTTTAGTTTTAAATTCGTCGTTTTAATAGAAAATTAACAGCTTTGTTTGAAAATTAATATTTTTGGCGAAAAATTGATCTTTCTTAGTTAAAAATTAAGTTCTTTAGTTATACATAAAAAGATGATTAATAAATAATGTTATTAATTTAAATATTGAAGTATTTCAATATTTTGATAAAAATATTCTCAACAGAGTTAAAATTGAGGTCTCTGGCTCTGGACGCGCACCTACATTTTGTTGTTGAAATAAAATGCATTCGTATGTAGAAATTAAAATTTCTTTATATTTGTGTGAGAGGAAATGATGTAAAAACTCGTGATAAGATAGATATCTTTAAGGTTTTAGTGAAATACTTTTGTCGACGCTCTGTCAACGTTTGTTTATTATTGCCTATACGTATCTTTATGCCTCAGAATTTATCTAATCAGAACTCTGCGATGATACATATTTCACCTTTTCAGAATGAAATAGATCAAATAATAAGGTAAGGTGACACCTACCTGTAAATCTTTTAATCAGATAGCGATATTTTACTCTACTTTTTAAATAACAAAATCATCTTACGAAAAATTAGATATAAAACACATTTTTTACCATTCTTTTTTTTATTTGTTTAATATAATTTTTAGAGGTGGCTCAGGCAATTTGGAAAATTTAAATTTAGGGCATTCATTCTAGAATAAATAATTATTTTCATTCTTAAAATCCAATATTGAAACATACCTACTAAATTTTTTGAAAAAAAAAGAATCCATCGATAAAATTTGGACAATTGCGTTGTCTAATGTTCGCTGGATTCTTGTTTTTTTAACATAATTTTTAGAGGTTTCTAGATCAATTTGAAAAATTAAAATTTAAGAAATTAAATTCAAAATAAATCAAAATTTAAATTACTTGATTACGAAATTCGTTGAAATAAAAAAAAAACAAGAATCGAACGATAAAATTTGGATAAAAAAATGTACATTTTCAACCAAAAATGGAATAGATTTGCAGCTAAAAAAAATTAATTTTCAACAAACAAAAAAATTTTTAAACAAACAGAATAATTGTCTAACAAAAAGGACGAATTAAAAAAAAATAGATAATTTTAAAACCAAACAAATGAATTTTCAACTAAAAAATGTAAATTTTCTACCAAAAATATAATAGCTACGTTTTCAGTGAAAAAAAGTAATTTTTTTTGAAAAAAAAACAAGTTTTCAAAAAAAAATTCAATTTTCATCCAACAATATACATTTTTAAAGGAGAATATTTTTCTACTAAATAGGCGAATTTAATACTAAAAAAGGTACATTTTCAACCAAAAATGGAATAGCTACATTTTCAGTTAAAAAAATTAATTTTCAATAAAAAAAACGAATTTTCATCAGAATAATTCAATTATCAACTAAAGAAATTAATTTTTAACTAAAAAAGATCAATTTTTCAACAAAGAGTGACGTAGTTTTCAGTTAAAAAAAAAATAATTTTCAACCAAACAGATTAATTTTCAAACAAAAAGAATAATTTTCTACAAAAAAAAGACGAATTAAAAACAGTAATTAATTTTAAAATCAAAGAAATGAATTTTCAGCACAAAAAAATAAATTTTCAAACAAAATCAATAATTTTCTACAAAAAAAAAATTACAAGAAAAAAAGATCAATTTTCAACCAAAAAAATCGAATTTTCAACAAAATAGTTCAATTTTCAACCAAAAAGATGAATTTTCAAATAAGAAGAATAATTTTCTACCAAAAGATCAATTTTCAAGCACATAGTAGATTTTTCAACTAGAAAAGATAAATTTGTAAACAAAAATAGAATAGTTAAATTTTTAACTGAAAATGAAAAATTTTCAACAAAAAGAGGAAGTTAAACTTTCAACCAAAGAAATGTATTTTCAGCAAAAAAGATCAATTTTTAAACGAAAT
>CAKNYM010049053.1:1528-13201 GCA_932195095.1 Andricus curvator
TGCTTGCAACATTGCGAAAGCCTCAAAACAGGCTCTCAGGCATGACAAACATAATCACTGACGGTGTGATTGTTCTCAACATTCCAATCGTCTCGAGACAGGCTCTCAGGCATGACAACCGAAATGCTGATGGATTGTTTGCAACATTGCGAAAGCCTCGATACAGGATATCAGACATGAAAAACGTACTTATTGACGGTGTGATTGTTCTTAACATTGCAAACGTCTCGAGACAGAATCTCAGGCATGACAAACTTACTCACTGTTGGTGTGATTACTTCAACATTGCGAACGCCTAATTACAGGTTCTCAGGCATGACAAACTTACTTATTGACTGTGTGATTGTTCTCAACATTGCAAACGTCTCGAGACAGTCTCTCAGGCATGGCAAACTCACTTGCTGACTGTGTGATTATTTGCAACGTTGCAAGCGCTTCGAAACAGGCTCTCGGGCTTGACAGACATATTGTTGGTGGATTGTTTACAACATTGCAATCGCCTCGAGACAGGCTCTCAGGCATGACAAACTTACTCACTGACGGTGTGATTGTTCTCAACAATGCAAGCGTTTCGAGACAGGCTCTCAGGCCTGAAAATCACAATGCTGATGGATTGTTTGCAATATTTCAAACGCCTCGAGACAGCCTCCCACGCATGACATCCACAATGCTGATTGTTTTTTTGCATGATTGAAAACGTCTTCAGCAGGCTCTCAGGCATAACAAACTTACTTACTGACTGTGGTATTGTTTGTGACATTGCAAACACCTCGAGACAGGCTCTCAGGCATGACAAACATAATCACTGTCGGTGTGATGTTTTTCTACATTGCAAGCGTTTCGGGACAGGCTCTCAGGCATGACAAACTTACTCACTGTCTGTGTGATTGTTCTCAACATTACGAACGCCTCACGACAGGCTCTCAGGCATAACAAACTTACTTATTGACTGTGTGATTGTTCTCACCATTGCAAACGTCTCGAGACAGGCTCTCAGGCATGACAAACTTACTTACTGACTGTGTGATTGCTTGCAACATTGCAACGCCTCGAGGCAGGCTCTCAGGCATGACAAACTTACTTACTGACTGTGTGATTGTTTGCATCATTCCAAACGCCTCGAGGCAGGCTCTCAGGCATGACAACCACAATGATGATGGATTGTTTGCAACATTGCAAACGCCTCGAGGCAGGCTCTCAGGCGTGACAAACTTATTTACTGACTGTGTGATTATTTGCAACATTGCAAACCTCTGGAGACAGACTCTCAGACATGACAACCACAATGATGATGGATTGTTTGCAACATTGCAAACGCCTCGAGACAGGCTCTTAGGCATGACAAACTTACATACTGACTGTGTGATGGTTTGCAACATTGCAACGCCTCGAGACAGGCTCTCAGGCATGACAAACTTCCTTACTGACTGTGTGATTGTTTGCAACATTGCAAACGCCTCGAGACAGGCTCTCATGCATGACAAACTTACTTACTGACTGTGTGATTGTTTGCAACATTGCAAACGCCTCGAGACAGGCTGTCAGGCATGACAAACTTACTTACTGACTGTGTGATTGTTTGCAACATAGCAGACGCCTCCAGACAGGCTCTCAGGCATGACAAACTTACTGACTGACTGTGCGATTGTCCTCAACATTGCAATCGTCTCGAGGCAAGCTATCAGGCATGACAAACACAATGTTGATGGATTGTTTAGAACATTGCGAACGCCTCGAGATAGGCTCTCAGGCATGCCAAACTTACTTATTGACTGCGCGATTGTTTGCAAAATTGCAAACGCCGTTAGACAGGCTCTCAGGCATAACAAACTTACATACTGACTGTGCGATTGTTTGTAACATTGCAAACGCCTCGAGAAAAGCTCTCAGGCATGACAAACTGACTCACTGACGGTGTGATTGTTTTCAACATTGCAAACGTCTCGAGCCAGGCTCTCAGGCATGACAAACTTACTTATTGACGGTGTTGTTGTTCTCAACATTGTAAACGTCTCAAGACAGGTGCTCAGTCATGACAACCAAATGCTGATGGATTGTTTGCAACTTTGCGAGCGCTTAGATATAGGTTCTCTGGCATGCCAAACTTACTTATTGACTGTGTGATTGTATGCGAAATTGCAAACGCCTCGAGAAAGGCTCGCAAGCATGAATACCACAATTCTGATAGATTGTTTGCAACATTGCAAAGGCCTCGAAACAGACTCTCAGGCATGACAAACTTACTCACTGACGGTGTGATAGCTTTCAACATTGCAAACGTTTCGAGACAGGATCTCAGGCATGACAACCACAATGCTGATGGATTGTTTGCAACGATGCGAACGCCTCGAGATAGACTCTCAGACATCACAAACTTACTTATTGACGGTGTGAAAAGTCTCTGAACATCGCAAACGTCTCGAGACAGGTTCTCAGGCATGACAACCGAAATGCTGATGGATTTTTTGCAACATTGCGAACGTCTCGAGACAGGCTCCCAGGCATGGCAAACTCACTTGCTGACTGTGTGATTGTGTGCAACATTACAAGCGCTCCGAGACAGGCTCCTAGGCATGAAAAAACTTACTTACTGACTGTGTGATTGTTTGCAACATTGCGAACGGCTCGAGACAGGCACTCAAGCATGACTACCACAATTCTGATGGATTGTTTGCAACATTGCAAACGCCTCGAAACAGACTCTCAGGCATGGCAAACTTACTCACTTTGGTGTCATTGTTTTCAACATTGCAAACGCCTCAAGACAGGCCCACAGGCATGACAAACTTACATATTGACTGCGTGATTGTTCTCAACATTGCAAACGTCTCGAGACAGGCTCTCAGGCATGAAATCCACAACGCTGATGGTTTGTTTGCAGAACACCGAACGCCTCGAGACAGGCTCTCCGGCATGACAACCACAGTGCTGATGGATTGTTTGCAACATTGCAGACGCCTCGAGACAGGCTCGCAGGCATGACAAACTCAATCCCTGACGGTGTGATTGCTTTCAACATTGCAAACGTTTCGAGACCGGCTCTCAGGCATGACAACCACAATGCTGGTGGATTTTTTGCAACATTGCAGACGCCTCGAGACAGGCTTGCAGGCATGACAAACTTAATCCCTGACGGTGTGATAGCTTTCAACATTGCAAACGCCTCGAAACAGACTCTCAAGCATGGCAAACTTACTCACTGTCGGTGTCATTGTTTTCAACATGGCAAACGCCTCAAGACAGGCCCTCAGGCATGACAAACTTACATATTGACTGCGTGATTGTTCTCAACATTGCAAACGACTCGAGACAGGCTCTCAGGCATAAAATCCACAACGCTGATTGTTTATTTGCAGAACACCGAACGCCTCCAGACAGACCCTCTGACATGAAAAACTTACTTATTGACGGTGTGATTGTTCTTAACATTGTAAACGACTCGATACAGGTTCTCAGGAATGAGAAACTTATTTGCTGACAGTGTGATTGTTTGCAACATTGCGAACGCCTGCAGACAGGCCCTCAAATATGAAAAACTTACTTATTGACGGTGTGATTGTTCTGAACATTGTAAACGTCTCGAGACAGTTTCTCAGGAACGACGAACTTATTTACTGACAGTGTGATTGTTTGCAACATTGCGAAAGCCTCGTGAAAGGCACTCAGACATGACAAACTTACTTATTGACGGTATTATTGCTCTCAACATTGCACCCGTCTCGAGACAGGCTCTAAGGCATGAAAAACTTAAGCACTGACGGTGTGATTGTTTTAAACATTGCAGGCGTTTCGAGACAGGCTGTCAGGCATGACAACCACAATGCTGATGGATTTTTTGCAACATTGCAAACGCCTCGAGTCAGCCTCTCAGCATGACAAAACTTACTGACTGACGGTGTGATTGTTTTCATCATTGCAAGGGTTTCGAGACAGGCTCTCAGGCATGACAACCACAATGCTGATGGATTGTTTGCAACATTGTAAACGCCTCGAGAGAGGCTCTCAGACATGACAAACTTACTTTCTGACTCTGTGATTGTTTGCAACATTGCAAACGCCTCGAGACATGCTCTCAGGCATGACAACCGAAATGCTGATGGATTGTCTGCAACATTTCAAACGCCTCGAGACAGGCTCTCAGGCATGACAAACTTACTTACTGACTGTGTGATTGCTTGCAACATTGCGTAAGCCTCAAAACAGGCTCTCAGGCATGACAAACATAATCACTGACGGTGTGATTGTTCTCAACATTGCAAGCGTCTCGAGACAGGCTCTCAGGCATGACAACCGAAATGCTGATGGATTGTTTGCAACATTGCGAACGCCTCGATACAGGATCTCAGACATGAAAAACGTACTTATTGACGGTTTGATTGTTCTTAACATTGCAAACGTCTCGAGACAGGCTCTCAGGCATGACAAACTTAATCATTGTCGGTGTGATTGTTCTGAAAATTGCAAACGTTTCGAAACAGGCTCTCAGGCATGACAATCACAATGCTGATGGTTTGTCTGCAACATTTCAACCGCCTCAAGACAGGCTCTCAGGCATGACAAACTTACTAACTGACTGCGTGATTGTTTGCAACATTGCAAACGCCTCGAAACAGGCTCTCAGGCATGACAAACTTACTCACTGTTGGTGTGATTATTTCAGCATTGCGAACGCCTAATGACAGGTTCTCAGGTATGACAAACTTACTTATTGACTGGGTGATTGTTCTCAACATTGCAAACGTCTCGAGACAGTCTCTCAGGCATGACAAACTCACTTGCTGACTGTGTGATTATTTGCAACGTTGCAAGCGCTTCGAAACAGGCTCTCGGGGTTGACAGACATATTGTTGGTGGATTGTGTACAACAATGCAATCGCCTCGAGACAGGCTCTCAGGCATGACAAACTTACTCACTGACGGTGTGATTGTTCTCAACAATGCAAGCGTTTCGAGACAGGCTCTCAGGCCTGAAAACCACAATGCTGATGGATTGTTTGCAAGATTTCAAACGCCTCGAGACAGGCTCCCACGCATGACATCCACAATGCTGATTGTTTTTTTGCATGATTGAAAACGTCTTCGGCAGGCTCTCAGGCATAACAAACTTACTTACTGACTGTGGTATTGTTTGTGACATTGCAAACACCTCGAGACAGGCTCTCAGGCATGACAAACTTACTCACTGTCTGTGTGATTGTTCTCAACATTACGAACGCCTCACGACAGGCTCTCAGGCATAACAAACTTACTTATTGACTGTGTGATTGTTCTCACCATTGCAAACGTCTCGAGACAGGCTCTCAGGCATGACAAACTTACTTACTGACTGTGTGATTGCTTGCAACAATGCAACGCCTCGAGACAGGCTCTCAGGCATGACAAACTTACTAACTGACTGTGTGATTGTTTGCATCATTCCAAACGCCTCGAGACAGGCTCTCAGGTATGACAACCACAATGATGATGGATTGTTTGCAACATAGCAAACGCCTCGAAGCAGGCTCTCAGGCGTGACAAACTTACTTACTGACTGTGTGATTGTTTGCAACATTGCAAACGCCTCGAGACAGGCTCTCAGGCATGACAAACTTACTTACTGACCGTGTGATTGTTTGCAACATTGCAGACGACTCCAGACAGGCTCTCAGGCATGACAAACTTACTGACTGACTGTGCGATTGTTCTCAACATTGCAATCGTCTCGAGGCAAGCTATCAGGCATGACAAACACAATGTTGATGGATTGTTTAGAACATTGCGAACGCCTCGAGACAGGCTCTCAGGAATGACAAACTGAATCACTGACGGTGTGATTATTCTCAAAATTGCAAACGTTTCGAAAAAGGCTCTCAGGCATGGCAATCACAATGCCGATGGATTCTTTGCAACATCTCAGACGGCTCGAGCCAGGCTTTCAGGCATGACAAACTTACATACTGACTGTGTGATTGTTTGAACATTGCAAACGGCTCGAGACAGGCTCTCAGACATGACATACATAATCATTGACGGTGTGATTGTTTTCAACATTGCAAGCGTTTCGAGACAGGCTCTCAGGCATGACAACCACAATGCTGATTGATTGTTTGCAACATTGCAAATGCCTCGAGATAGGCTCTAAGCCCAGACAAACTTACTTACTGACTGTGTGATTGTTTGCAACATTGCGAAAGCCTCAAGACAGGCTCTCATGCATGACAAACACAATCACTGACGGTGTGATTGTTTTCAACATTGCAAACGTTTCGAGACAGGTTCTGAGGCATGACAACCACAATGCTGATGGATTGTTTGCAACGTTACAATCGCCTCGGGACAGGCTCTCAGGCATGACAAACTAACTTACTGACTGTGTGATTGTTTGCAACATTGCAAACGCCTCGAGACAGGCTCTCAGGCATGACAAACTTATTCACTGTTGGTGTGATTATTTCAACATTGCGAACGCCTCATGACAGGTTCTCAGGCATGACAAGCTTACTTATTGACTGTGTGATTGTTCTCAAGATTGCAAACGTCTCGAGAAAGGCTCTCTCGCATGACAACCACAATGCTGATGGATTGTTTGCAACATTGCAAATGCCTCGAGACGGGCTCTCAGGCAAGATAAACTTACATACAGGCTGTGTGATTGGTTGCAACATTGCGAAAGCCTCAAAACAGGCTCTCAGGCATGACAAACATAATCACTGACGGTATGATTGTTCTCAACATTGCAAGCGTCTCGAGACAGGCTCTCAGGCATGACAACCTTACTTATTGACAGTATGATTGTTCTCAACATTGCAAACGACTCGAGACAGGTTCTCAGGCATGACAACCGAACTGCTGATGGATTGTTTGCAACATTGCGAAAGCCTCGAGACAGGCTCTCAGGCATGGCAAACTCACTTGCTGACTGTGTGATTGTTTGTAACATTGCCAGCGCTTCGAGACAGGCTCCAGGAATGACAGACATATTGTTGGCGGAATGTTTGCAACATTGCAAACGCCTCGAGACAGGTTCTCAGGCATGACAAACTTACTCACTGACTGTGTGATTGTTCTCAACATTGCAGACGCCTCGAGACAGGCTCTCAGGCATGACAAACACAATGATGATGGATTGTTTGCAACATTGGAAACGCCACGAGACAGGCTTTCAGGTATGACATACTTACTTACTGACTGTGTGATTGTTTGCAACATTGCAAACGCCTCGAGGCAGGCTCTCAGGCATCAAAAACTTACTCACTGACGGTGTGACTGTTTTCAACATCGCGAACGCCTCGATACAGGATCTCAGACATGAAAAACGTACTTATTGACGGTGTGATTGTTCTTAACATTGCAAGCGTCTCGAGACAGGCTCTCAGGCATGACATCCACAATGCTGATGGATTGTTTGCAACATTGCGAACGCATCGGGACAGCTTCTCAGTCATGAAAAACTTACTTATTATTGGTGTGAATGTTTCTAAAATTGCAAACGTCTCGAGAAAGGTACTCAGGCATGACAGACATATTGAAGGTGGATTGTTTGCAAAATTGAAAGCGCCTCGAGACAGGCTCTCAGGCATGACAAGCTTACTCTCTGACTGTGTGATTGTTTGCACAATTGCAAGCGCCTCAAGACAGGCTCTCAGGCGTGACAAACTTACTTATTGACGGCATTATTGCTCTCAACATTGCTCCCGTCTCGAGACAGGTTCTGAGGCATCAAAAACTTACTTACTGACTCTTTGATTGTTTTCAACATTGCAAACGCTTCAAGACAGTCTCTCAGGCATGACAAACTTACATATCGACTGTGTGATTGTTCTCAAGATTACAAAAGTCTCGAGACAGGCCCTCAGGAATGACATCCACAATGCTAATGGATTGTCTGCAACATTGCGAACGCCTCTAGACAGGCTCTCAGGCATGACAAACTTACTTACTGACTGTGTGATTGTTTGTAACATTGCAAACGACTCGAGACAGGCTCTAAGGCATGAAAAACTTAAGCACTGACGGTGTGATTGTTTTAAACATTGCAGGCGTTTCGAGACAGGCTGTCAGGCATGACAACCACAATGCTGATGGATTTTTTGAAACATTGCAAACACCTCGAGACAGGTTCTCAGGCAAGATAACCGAAATGCTGAAGCATTGTTTGCAACATTGCAAATGCCTCGAGACAGGCTCGAAGGCATGACAACCACAATGCTGATTGATTGTTTGCAACAATGCGAACGCCTCGAGGCAGGCTCTCAGGCATGACAAACGTACTTATTGACACTGTGATTGTTTTCAACATTGCAAGCGTTTCGAGACAGGCTCGCAGGCATGACAACCTCCATGCTGATTGATTGTTTGCAACATTGCGATCGCCTCGAGGCAGGCTCTCAGACATGACAAATGTAATTATTGACGGTGTGATTGTTCTCAACATTGCAAACGTCTCGAGACAGGTTCTCACGCACGACAACCGAAATGCTGATGGATTGTTTGCAACATTGCGAACGCCTCGAGGCAGGCTCTCAGACATGACAAACGTACTTATTGACGGTGTGATTGTTCTCAACATTGCAAACGTCTCGAGACAGGCTCTCAGACATGACAATCACAATGCTGATGGATTGTTTGCAACATTGCAGATGCCTCGAGACAAGCTCTCAGGCATGAAAAACTTACTTACTGGCTGTGTGATTGTTTGCAACATTGCAAACGCCTCGAAACAGGCTCTCAGGCATCACAAACTTAATCACTGGCGGTGTGATTGTTTTCAACATTGCAAGCGTTTCGAGACAGGCTCTCAGGCATGACAACCGAAATGCTGATGGATTGTTTGCAACATTGCAACCGCCTCGAGAAAGGCTCTCATGCATGACAAACTTACTCACTGTCTGTGTGATTGTTCTCAGCTTTGAAAACGTCTCGAGACAGGCTCTCAGACATGAAAAACTTACTCACTGACGGTGTGATTGTTTTCAACATTGCAAACGTTTCGAGACAGGCTCTCAGGCATGACAAACTTACTCACTGACGGTGAGATTCTTTTAACATTGCGAACGCCTCAAGACAGGCTCTCAGGATGACAAACTTACTTATTGACTCTGGGATTGCTCTCAACATTGCAAACGTCTCGAGACAGGCTCGCACGCATGACATCCACATTGCTGATTGATTCTTTGAAACATTGCGAACGCCTCGAGACTAGCTCTCAGACATGACAAGCTTACTTCTTGACGCTGTGATAGTTCTCAGCATTGCAAACGTCGCGAGACAAGCTCTGAGGCATGACAACCATAATGCTGGTGGATCGTTTGCAACATTGCGAACGCCTCGAGACAGGCTCTCAGGCATGGCAAACTCACTTGCTGACTGTGTGATTGTTCTCAACATTGCAAACGTCTCAGGGCAAGCTCTGAGGCGTGACAACCACAATGTTGATGTATTGTTTGCAACTTTTCGAACGCCTCGAGACAGGCTCTCAGGCATGCCAAACTTACTTATGGACGGTGTGATTGTTTTCAACATTGCAAACGTTTTGAGACAGGCTCTCAGGCATGACAACCACAATGCTGATGGATTGTTTGCAACATTGCAAACGCCTCGAGGCAGGCACTCAGGCATGACAAACTTACTTACTGACTGTTTTATTGCTTGCAACATTGCAAACGCCTCGCGACAGGTTCTCAGGCATGACAACCGAAATGCTGATGTATTGTTTGCAACTTTGCAAACGTCTCGAGAGAGGCTCTCAGGCATGACAAACTTACTCGCTGACTGTGTGATTGTTTTCAACACTGGAAGGGTTTTGAGACAGGCTCTCAGGCATGACAACCACAATGCTGATGGATTGTTTGCAACATTGCAACCGCCTCAAGAGAGGCTCTCAGGCATGACAAACTTACTTATTGACAGTGTGATTGTCCTCAACATTATAAGCATCTCGGGACAGGCTCTCAGGCATGACAACCACAATGCTGATGGTACGTTTGCAACATTGCGAACGCTTCGAGACAGGCTCTCAGACACGGCAAACTTACTTATTGACGATGTGATTGTACTCAACATTGCAAACGTCTCGAGACAGGTTTTCAGGCATTACAACCGAAATGCTGATGGATTGTTTGCAACATTGCGAACGCCTCGATACAGGCTCTCAGACATGAAAAACGTACTTATTGACGGTGTGAGTGTTCTTAACATTGCAAACGTCTCGAGACAGGCTCTCAGGCAAGACAATCTTACTTACTGACTGTGTGATTGTTTGCAACATTGCAAATGCCTCGAGACAGCCTCTCAGGCATGACAAACGTAATCACTGACGGTGTGATTGTTTTGAACATTGCAAGCGTTTCAAAAAAAGGCTCTGAGGCATGACAACCACAATGCTGATCGATTGTTTGCAACATTGCGAACGCCTGGAGGCAGGCTCACAGACATGAAAAACGTACTTATTGACGCTGTGATTGTTCTCAACATTGCAAACGTCTCGAGGCAGGCTCTCTCGCATGACAACCACAATGCTGATGGATTGTTTGCAACATTCTAAATACCTCGAGACACGCTCTCAGGCAAGATAAACTTACTAATTGACTCTGTGATTGTTTGCAACATGGCAAGCGCCTCGAGACAGGCTCTCAGGCATGACAAACTTACTCACTGACTGTGTGATTGTTCTCAGCTTTGCATACGTTCGAAACAGGCTCTCATGCATGACAAACTTACACACTGACGGTGTGATTGTTTTCAACATCGCAAACATTTGGAAACAGGCTCTCAAGCATGACAACCACAATGCTGAAGGACTGTTTGCCACATTGCAAAAGCCTCGAGACAGGCTCTCAGGCATGACAAACGTAATCACTGACGGTGTGATTGTTTTGAACATTGCAAGCGTTTCAAAAAAAGGCTCTGACGCATGACAACCACAATGCTGATGGATTGTTTGCAACATTTCAAACACCTCGAGACAGGCTCTCAGGCATGACAAACTTAATTACGGACTGCGTGATTGTTTGCAACGTTGCAAACGCCTCGAGAGAGGCTCTCAGGCATGACAAACTTACTCACTGTTGGTGGGATTATTTCAACATTGCGAACGCCTCATGAGAGGTTCTCAGGCATGACAAACTTACTTATTGACTGTGTGATTGTTCTCAACATTGCAAACTTCTCGAGACAGGCTTTCTCGCATGACAACCACAATGCTGATGGATTTTTTGCAATATTGCAAATGCCTCGAGACAGGCTCTCAGGCAAGACAAACTTACTTACTGACTGTGTGATTGTTTGCAATATTGCAAACTTCTCGAGACAGGCTCTCAGACATGACAAACGTACTTATTGACGGTGTTATTGTTTTCAACATGGCAAACGTCTCGAGACAGGTTCTCACGCATGACAAACGAAATGCTGATGGATTGTTTGAAACATTGCGTACGCCTCGATACAGGCTCTCAGACATGAAAAACGTACTTATTGACGGTGTGATTGTTCTTAACATTGCAAACGTCTCGAGACAGGCTCTCAGGCATGACAAACTTAATCACTGACGGTGTGATTTTGCTGAAAATTGCAAACGCCTCGATACAGGCTCTCAGGCATGACAAACATAATCACTGATGGTGTGATTGTTTTCAACATTGCAAGCATTTCGAGACAGGCTCTCAGGCAAGACAAACTTACTTACTGACTGTGTGA
>CAKNYM010049053.1:13211-49336 GCA_932195095.1 Andricus curvator
CTGATGGATTGTTTGCAACATTGCAAACGCCTCGAGACAGGTTCTCAGGCATGATAACCGAAATGCTGAAGGATTGTTTGCAACATTGCAAATGCCTCGAGACAGGCTCTGAGACATGACAAACGTACTTATTGACGGTGTTATTGTTTTCAACATTGCAAACGTCTCGAGACAGGTTCTCACGCATGACAAACGAAATGCTGATGGATTGTTTGCAACATTGCGTACGCCTCGATACAGGCTCTCAGACATGAAAAACGTACTTATTGACGGTGTGATTGTTCTTAACATTGCAAACGTCTCGAGACAGGCTCTCAGGCATGACAAACTTAATCACTGACGGTGTGATTTTTCTGAAAATTGCAAACGCCTCGATACAGGCTCTCAGGCATGACAAACATAATCACTGATGGTGTGATTGTTTTCAACATTGCAAGCGTTTCGAGATAGGCTCTCAGGCATGAAAAACTTACTTATTGACTGTGTGATTGTTCTCAACATTGCAAACGTCTCGAGACAGGCTCTCTCGCATGACAACCACAATGCTGCTGGATTGCTTGCAACATTGCAAATGCCTCGAGACAGGCTCTCAGGCAAGACAAACTTACTTACTGACTGTGTTATGGTTTGGAACATTGCGAAAGCCTCAAGACAGGCTCTCAGGCATGACAAACATATTCACTGACGGTGTGATTGTTTTCAACTTTGCAAGCGTTTCGAGACAGGCTCTGAGGCATGACAACTACAATGCTGATGGATTGTTTGCAACATTGCAAACGCCTCGAGACAGGTTCTCACGCATGATAACCGAAATGCTGGTGGATTGTTTGCCACATTGCGAACGCCTCGAGACAGGCTCTCAGGCAGGGCAAACTCACTTGCTGACGGTGCATTGTTTGCAACATGGCAAGCGTTTCGAGACAGGCTCTCAGGCATGACAACTACAATGCTGATGGATTGTTTGCAACATTGCAAACACCTCGAGACAGGTTCTCAGGCAAGATAACCGAAATGCTGAAGCATTGTTTGAAACATTGCAAATGCTTCGAGACAGGCTCTCAGACATGACAAACGTACTTATTGACGGTGTTATTGTTTTCAACATTGCAAGAGTTTCGAGACAGGCTCGCAGGCATGACAACCATAATGCTGATTGATTGTTTGCAACAACGCGAACGCCTCGAGGCAGGCTCTCAGGCATGACAAACGTACTTATTGACGCTGTGATTGTTCTCAACATTGCAAACGTCTCGAGACAGGTTCTCACGTACGACAACCGAAATGCTGTGTGATTGTTTGCAACATTGCAAACGCCTCGAAACAGGCTCTCAGGCATCACAAACTTAATCACTGCCTGTGTGATTGTTTTCAACATTGCAAGCATTTCGAGACAGGCTCTCAGGCATGACAACCGAAATGCTGATGGATTGTTTGCAACATTGCAACCGCCTCGAGACAGGCTCTCATGCATGACAAACTTACTTATTGACTCTGGGATTGCTCTCAACATTGCAAACTTCTCGAGACAGGCTCGCACGCATGACATCCACATTGCTGATTGATTGTTTGAAACATTGCGAACGCCTCGAGGCTAGCTCTCAGACATGACAAACTTACTTCTTGACGCTGTGATTGTTCTCAGCATTGCAAACGTCGCGAGACAAGCTCTGAGGCATGACAACCACAATGTTGATGTATTGTTTGCAACTTTTCGTACGCCTCGAGACAGGCTCTCAGGCATGCCAAACTTACTTATGGCCGGTGTGATTGTTTTCAACATTGCAAACGTTTCGAGACAGGCTCTCAGGTATGACAACCACAATGCTGATGGATTGTTTGCAACATTGCAAATGCCTCGAGGCAGGCACTCAGGCATGACAAACTTACTTACTGACTGTTTTATTGCTTGCAACATTGCAAACGCCTCGCTACAGGTTCTCAGGCATGACAACCGAAATGCTGATGTATTGTTTGCAACTTTGCAAACGTCTCGAGAGAGGCTCTCAGGCATGACAAACTTACTCGCTGACTGTGTGATTGTTTTCAACATTGCAAACGCCTCGAGATAGGCTCTCAGGCATGACAAACTTACTCACTGACGGTGTGATTGTTTTCAACATTGCGAGGGTTTTGAGACAGGCTCTCAGGCATGACAACCACAATGCTGATGGATTGTTTGCAACATTGCAAACGCCTCAAGAGAGGCTCTCAGGTATGGCAAACTTACTTATTGACAGTGTGATTGTTCTTAACATTATAAGCATCTCGGGACAGGCTCTCAGGCATGACAACCACAATGCTGATGGTTTGTTTGCAACATTGCGAACGCTTCGAGACAGGCTCTCAGACACGGCAAACTTACTTATTGATAATGTGATTGTACTCAACATTGCAAACGTCTCGAGACAGGTTTTCAGGCATTACAACCGAAATGCTGATGGATTGTTTGCAACATTGCGAACGCCTCGAGACAGGATCTCAGGCATGGCAAATTCACTTGCTGACGGTGGATTGTTTGCAACATTTTCATGGACATTGGACATTTGTTTATGCTATAACCAGCATCATATCACACTTCATGAAGACATGACTCTTAAAAGGCCTTCGACTGAGAACTCGGACCCTTTAACCACTAATAAAGTTCATTTGTATTCGTAGTATGATTATTTGGCCTCTTTCTGACACGTTCTGCTTGCTACAGCACAAGTCGCCGTAAAGACCTCGGATGGACACCAACTTCGAACAAGCTCTCCTCGACCCTGGCTCTGAGAGCAGTTCTTCATCCCGCCAATGAATTCACCACCTTGTTTTACCACAACAAGCGATCAATATTTCCATCAGCACAGTTGAAAATAAACCAATCAAGATTGCTCCTAGACGCGTGACTATTCCTTTCGAATCTCAGCAATCACTGTTACTTATCGAAGTGAATGCTCTTATCCTTCACGATCTTGATGTGATCACTCCAGCGGAGAAAATTGTCGATAAAGATTGGCATCATATCCAGGGGCTTCGCTAAGCGGATCCAAAGTTCATTGTATCCAAACACGCCGATGTGCTCTTAGGCGCTGATGTTTTCGGCTCACTTCTTCTAGATACAATTCGTCAAGGATCACGAAAGGTTCTCGTCGCCTTTCGATCCGTTTTCGTGTGTGTTGTGATTGATCCAGTCGGGTTCTCTACACCTTCAGATGAATCGGACCATCCCATGACCGTGATGACCTTGAGTGTTCGCCAAAGGTGTAACCTTGCTAGCATCCTGAGACGATTCTGGGAATAAGGGGAAGTCATCGTGGCTCAGACGGTATCGTGAAAGGTTCGCTTCTTTCCCTCGATATACTATCTACAGATACCCTACAGTTTATAATTAACTATAGAGTGCCGTGGCTGATGGCCCTGGTAGTTGATGCGACTATAAACATTCAATCAATAATAAACAGAAAAAATGACTTTGCTACCGTCTTGATGCGATGGGGATTCCCTCGAAACATCTGATGTATCGCCAGATCAGAGTTGACGAAAGAGATGTCGAGCTTCAACGTAGCGTTTGGAGGAAACCAGGAGCGAACAAAGATAGTCATTATCAACTTCGTACTCTAACCTACGGAATGCCATGCGCTCTATATCTGGTAATTCGATTCGAAAAAATTTATGCTGATGACCTATTATCAGGCGCGAGTGATGAAGTTTCTGCCATTAAATTTCGAGATCAACTGATTCAGCCGTTGAAATCTGGAGCTACAGTTCGAAACCGATGGCCCAGCTAATACTTTGGGAGTCGACTGGGATCCTGTATCTGACGAATTTCGATCCAAAGCACCAGTAATCGAGAGTGAACCCCCAATCACTAAGAGGAAGGTTCTAGCTGCTATTTTCGGACTCTTTGATCCAGTTGGCTGGCTGAGTCCAATCACGATCTTCCCTAAGATCCAGATGCAGGATCTCTGGAAAGCTCAAGTTGGTCGAGATACTCCACTTTCTAATCATTTACCCAAAAGATGGCAAACATTTCAGATGAATTGACTGTTCCGAAATGTAATCTTCAAATTGGAGACGTTGTGTTGATTGTCAACCCTTCTCTACGTCAACGTGAGACATGGCCTTTAGGACGGATAACCAATGTGAGTGCCGGACAGGATGGACTTGTGTGATCTGCCCCGCTTAAAACTTATTTTTGGGACCTTCCGTCGCCCCATTATCAAATCATGTTGGTTACCAGTTGTGCGCTGATTCCATGCAGCCAATCCTGCCATGGCGGGCGGAACTGAATTTTCTTGACTTTCACACATGGCAATTTATTATGTGCTTCATGGCGGGCGGCACCAAACCCTTGACCTTCATACGGGGATTTTGTTTCGTTCAGCGAATGAGGCGGGCGGGATGTTAATAATTTATTTAATGTTATTATTCTTGGTTGAGTGACCTTCAGGTTTCATTAATAATTAAATAGTTTCCGCCCAATGCTCATTCTCCTTGAGGGTTTCTCTCTGTTTTTGAGTTTCATGCGCTCTCCTTTTCGTTTGAAGGAGGGGGCAGGTAGTAGCGTGACGCTTCTTTCGTTGATCAGGCTCGGACCTTTTTCCTGGCAGTTTAGCATTAACCAAGGTGCAGGCAAGTGTAGCGATTGTTTTTGCTTCAACGAGTTAGACTCAACTGTGCTTTTCTAGATATTTCACGTACTTGAGTCCTTTAATTTAAAGTCTGTGTTTCTTTCATTTTTTCGATTCCTTGTTGAGTGATTCCCCGGCTCGATTATCTTCTGGTCTTGTGGGAAGTGATGAGTCGGATGACGTATTACTTCCGGTCGCGTCGGGATCGATCTGAACTTCGATCTGATCGTGGTCGTAGCTTCCGGAGGCTACATATTTGTTAATTTTCTAAAACAACCAAAACCTTTTTTTTTATACAAAGGAAGTGCCTTGTTGGATGGGTTCGGGGACTCATATCTCGTATTACATTGACAAGGTATTTAGTAGTTAATAATAATCACAGAAATTGTCTTGCATTCTGTTTGATTGACTTCAACCTGACCAGACGTGATTCCTTCGCTGTCCAAGACAGTCCGTCATTAATGCACTAACAGACATTTTCTGAAAAGCGATCAAATTTCTTTATAAACTCATAGGGTTTACGTTAATAAAATAATGCATAAAGTTCACTGTTAACTAACACACGAGTCTCTGAGGATTTTTTGTACAAAGTTGAATGTACGAATTCGCATTATTTATAAATTTAGGCAAGAGAACCTAATAAATAAGACATCTTCCAATCTAATAATCCAAAGTTATTTTGTTTAATACATAGCCAACTTGAAGAAAGAAAGCAAAGGAAAGAAAGAAAAAAACAATCCAATGCTTCATTTTCAGTAACAAATTAGAATCTGACATTTTCCCCTATAACAACACACACTGATTCTTTTAGTACACGTACTAACTTGATGATAGTAGAGGATTTAGGTAAGGTACTTTCACACTATCAACACGATGTTTCTTTCCTCTCTAACCATAACCTCATCAATATACAATACCGATTCGCTCACAATCCACTTCCCAATACAAGCTTACTTTCGATACGCAATTTGTCAAACATAAACGAGTCGGATTTTCGTGAGCACCTTGTTACCTATGATTGAAAAGATTTGTATGCTGAGGTGGATATCAACACAAAAGTAAAAAACGTAAATTTTTTATCTTCATCATTTAATAAATTCGCTCCTTTACAGCTGGTATAACCTAAAAAAAATGTCTCCTTGGATCACTCCCGAAATGAAAAATTTGCTGAAAAGACGCGATAACAAACGAAGATTATCTAAAAAAAACGAAAAATATAGTCATCAAAGCTGAATTTCGCAAACTGAGGAATTTAGTCCAAACAAAAATCAGGGACACATATAATCAATACAATTATAAAGTTATGATAAAGATAAATAAAAAAGATGTCTGGCTTTTATTTACAAAGCTGCGTCTAATTCCTACAAAACTTCACAATATCTATTTAGGCAGTCTCTTTCTGAATATTTAATAAATATCTCTAGTCCAATAGTGGAAATCACGCACCGGTAGCTTTATATAACTTTTATATGTATCATTACCAGAAATTGTCTTTTTATTTCGTTTTCTACAGTATTACTTTTTTACTCTCTTACAATTAGTTCCTAACATGCCTTTTCGCTCACCTTTACTACTGCACAACATACCCTGTTTATCCTTACGTACGTTTATCCTAAATATAAATATCTACAGAGTGACGAAGCGGTTTTTGAAATTTTTAATTTTAACATAGTTAAATTAACAAAAAAAGAGCAAAAAAAACACGATTTTTGGAAATTTTTTGTTTAAACTGCCGTCATTTTGTTATTTTGCAAAATTAAAAAAATCCGCTTCGTCACTCCAGAGCTATGGTCAGCAGATATTGTGCGCGCAGTGGACATGCCTTTTTTTTGAGACACTTTGTTTATTGTTAAATAATACCTAAACTAAATATTAATTTTATGTGAAAAGATGGTTTTTGTGAACATTGAAACAGCATAAATAAACGCTGAAAATTTTATTCAATTATATAAAGTAGTTGTTGAGAAAAAAATTTTGAAAAATCCCCTTTTTTTGGCCGAGATAGTAGAATGACCCCTTAACAAGATACCTTCCTGATGAACTAAAAGCCATTGTTGACCCAGTGATTGAGCGGAACGGATTTTGGGCTCACCCGGAAAATGTATTGATGGCAATCGTTTTTGACAGCAGGCCTGAGATTAAAGAAGATGCTCTGGACCTCATCAAGAAATCAAAAGAGAACTCTAATCCAACGAGATTTTTTAAAGTACCATCATTGAACTTCAGTGCTGAGTATCACACTCAAATGATTGACTGGAATGCAGTAAGGCCTGTAGCAGAACGATATTTCTATATCTATCTAAATCTATATTTCTTGAAACAAGCTCAAGCAAAAACTATAAAGAAAAAATGTGCCAATAAGCCTGAAACTACTAAACCTCGAAAATTAATACAAGAAGATCATGAAAGTGAAAATTATTTTTCCACCTCAGAAGGAGAAATAATAGAAAATGTTTATGAAGAAAAACAAGAAGCCCCTTCTAAAGAAGAAAATTCTAAACATGAAATATATGAACAAGCTTTAGACGATTTCGAAATGAACGAAGCACTCCAAATGGATAATAGTGGTAATTCACAAAATGTTGAAATTGAAGAAAATACCACACTCTCAGGTAACCTCCCTTAAAATTCGCAACCTGCAAAACAATTTTTACCTACAGAAAATATAATTGAATGTCGTGATCAACTGACTATGCGAAAACATAATTACGTTTATTTTATTATTATGGATGGCACGCCCCATGCCAATAAATCAAAAGCATTAGAAAAACAAGTAGTTTTGCCCAGCTTGAACAATTTAGAAGAAGGAATGGTAAAACAAGTTAAAAAGAGAAGTTATTATTATCGAACTCTCCCAATCGAAGCAGATACAAAAGAAAATTCATCAGACACTTCGGATAGCATTACATTCTCAATTTTTTCGTTACACCCATTAGCTACGAAATTAAGTTTACATTTGATACAGTTTTTTCCGATTCATCTACAAAGATTATAGTTTGTAATGGGGTAACACAGTATCCCACACGTCACGCGTCACGAAACGTATAACCGAATTCATCACAAATTTTATTGGGAAAATATGAAGTTAGATATCCAAAAATATATTCAAGGTTGTTTACAATGTCAACTGAAAAAAATAAGTTCGGGTTAAAACCAAAATCCCTATGGTGATCACAGATACACCCACCACAGCCTTCGAGAAAATATCAATGGACATTTTTGGTCCATTGCCGGTAACAAATTCAGGAAATGTATACATTCTTACAATACAAGACAATTTTACAGAATATTCCTTAGCCAGCCCTCTTAACAATCACCAAGATTGCACGAGAGCCGACGCTTTGATGAAAAAATTTAGTTTTATATTTGAATCCCCTAAAGAAGTACTAACAGATCAAAGTAGAGATTTTTTGAGCAATTTGTTAAACAGGCTAACGAAACGTTTTCAAATCAGACAATTTCGGACCACGGCTTTTTATCCGCAATCAAATGGATTACTCGAGCGTTCAGATCACGTTTTAGGAGAATAACTGAAACAATTTGTTTCTAAAAACTCAGAACGGGACGATTGGCTTGAATTAGCAATATTCTCATACAACACCAGCGTAAATGAAAGAACAAAATGCACCCCTCATTAATTAGTTGTTGGTGAACTAGCTCGTAAACCCTCCAGCGAACCCCTATCACAACATGAAAAATTGCAAACATATGATGATTACTTAAAAAACTTTGTAACAAAGCTTCATAAAATAAGAGCTCAAGCAAGAAAAAACTTTATAAATGCAAGAAAAAAATTTAAAGTGTACCATGGCAAGAAAACAAACCCGCTAGATGTAAAAATTGGAGGTATTATATCTCCATTGAGAGAAGGACAATTGAAACAGCTTGAAAATCATTACACAGGCCCTTATGAAGTGTTAGACATATTAAGAAAAGGAAATGTGAAAATCAATATTCAAGGAAAACGAACTGTAGTGCCTATCAACAGACTTAAACGATCTCATATCGATATTCAAAAATAAAAACAACTGCATCCCTTGCGTCTATTTCAGATAGATCTGGTACAATGCCAACGCATCGACTCAGTGATGACTGTATTTTATCATAAAATCGATTTACTCAAAATCTGGCCACATTTGTTGCACACAGAGGGTTTGAATAGAGACAACCTAAATATTGCCAAATACGCAGAAAATCTTACAAACCCAAATACTATTCTTGAAGTAATAACAGAATTTAAAAGCCAAAGAACAATCTCCTATAAAGAATTAATCTTGTGTTTAAGACTTTCAAACCATGATACTTTAGCGGATGTCTTAGTACACATGGAATGAAATAAAAATTAATAATAAAGCAATACAAATACAATAAAAATACAAAAAAAGTCAATCAATAATTATTTCAGAGTAAACATCGATCCTAATGACCACAGACGTCTGAAAGCCTTTATCGATTATTATGTTGACAGGATTATCATGTGGTCATTCTTATTTGAAACCGGAATTTTCGGCCGTACAGACTGTAACATTCGTGAATAGACCGTGGGATGGGTGGCACAACGAAATTACGACAATGAAATTACGACAGCTTTCTGCATCCATCTCCGAAGTGACTTGGCATATTTTTGGCACGCGGGTATGGCTTTAAGGTGGCGAACCAGTGATAGTTTCGCACAACCGCGAGCACCGATCACAAGGACAATTACTTCAACCGAATATTTTGGGTAAAGTCGTTGCAGCTCCCTTTTACGGTCTTGATATCTCTCCTCCTTTTCCTTCTCCTTGGCAGTGATGTTGCTGTCGACTGGAGCCGAGAATTCGAACACGAAGAGGGTTCGTTTCTCTAAGTCTTGGAGAACGATGTCAGGTCTCGAGTGCGCAACGGAAACTGCTGCCCGAAAATCGTAGTTCCAAAAAATTTGACCCTTCTCATTTTGGGCAATTGACTCCAACTCCTTTGGAGCGCTCAGCAGGGCAAGGTCGCGGCCAACACCGTAAGAGCGACAAAGATGGCAATAAAGCACTCTTGAGACCGCATCGTGCATTATGTGTGCGATTGAAGATCTTCAGTTCTTGGACGAACTTTCGAAACCTTTCGAATGCTCTCGCAGCACAATAAACTGAATAATTGTTACTCCAGATGTCGAACTCCTTCGAGATATCCTTACGAAGCGAGGCATCGATTTCAGCCAGATCTTGGGGCTTAGGAGGAACCTGCATGTCAATGTTCCTTCTCGTCCTGAAATTGCTATCATCTCTCAGAGAGTGTCAGCTTTCTGCGGTTGGTCTTCATGTCACTTCCTCATCTTCATCTGCAGCTTGTTCAAGCAGCGGCTGGGGAAGCTCTCTGCGTACATATCCATTTTTCAAGAGCTGGCACGTTGATTTAGTAAAGACTGATGCAAACCGTGCCAAAGCTCTGGCCGTTTCTGGCACCACAGAGTATGCATACGCGCCATTAAGCCTCTGTAAGCAAGGATAATGCTGGCATCGTAGCAGTGTAGCAAGTCATCCTTGAGTTGATTCATCCACTCAATCTAGACGCCAGGAAATAGAAGATTTTCAAATTTCCTCTGTAACGAGCAAAGTTACTAACTTTAACAAGGCGCATTCAGTGGTTACCCTAAGCATGACCTTGATGATGACCTTCAAGATCATTTCAAGTTCAATTTTTTTTCCATTGGAACCCCCCTTTGAAGGTTACAATGTACCCATGTATGATCTCGGTACATATTTGAACATAAAATTTCCCGCTCTATCCATTGCCGATGTAAGAAAAGGGAGTTTTCGTTGAAAAAAAAGTTCTCCTTGAAAAAACCTTGAACGTCATCGTCAAGATCAAAATCAAGGTCACCATGGAATTTCTTGTGGGAAGTCCCTTCAAGAATGACAACCGCAGGATTTCACCGGGAGCGGGTGCTAATCTGAAAAATTGCACCCGCAATGTAATCTATAACTGTAACCACGTCTCATGACCGTGAGATGGGTGGTTACAGTCGGCGACGAATTTAAGAAGATGATGCGGCAAAAGTTTCGTGCACCCTGAGGACACGGAGCGACCCAAGGAAGACCGCCTTCCGCATTTTCCCCGCAAGTATCTCAGCATTTTGTTGACACGCAGGGATGATTTTTAAGCTATGAACCAGTGAAACCTTGGCACCTCCAAGAGCGCGGATGATCAAGACGATTAGCTTAACAGAATATTCCGTGTATAACCATCGCAGCTCCCTTAAAAGGTCTTTATACCTCTCATTCTTTTTTTCTCTTTGGCTGTGACGTTTGTGTCAGCTAGTGCCGAAGATTTGATAAAGAACGTGGTTCGTTTCTCGAAGTCAAGGAGAACTATGTCAGGCCTCAAGTGCGCAACAGAAACAATTGTCGAGAATATGAAGTTCCAGTATAGTAATAAAGCACTCTTAGTGCCGCATTGAACTATTGGATGTAAGACGTTCCCCCATGAGTTGGACAACTAGATAGTATGTGTCCTAGATGCTCGGGGTGTGCATGACACGCACTGCAGCTATCATCAGGAATGTCTTGGCTCAAAATGTCGCGACGGTATGCTAGAGTGGAAATGACACCGTCTTGACGTGCCAAAATGAAACCCTCCGTGCCCGACTTCAATCCGGGTGATTTAAGGAAACCAAACGTTAGCTCATACGACATCGACTAATCTTCCACATTTCTGTGGAAGATGCCGTGCATCCTGTTGTCGAGGGGCTGTTCGCGGAAATTTTTCCCCTGTCCTTTCTTAATGCGGGCCTTTAGGAGTGAGCTTCTTCCGCTGCTTTGTACAGAAACGCTCCTTTGCCCACTTCTTGGTGTCCCCTGACAATTTTAAGAAGAGGGTCTTGTCCATTGCCGACTACATTTGCTGGGCCCAGAATAATCCTGTTGAGAAGACATTCAAGATTCAGTATTCTGCGACCACCTTGACGGCGTGAATGTAGAGTCGCGGAACAGAAGACTTAAGGTGCATGCTTTTTTTAATGTGCATAACCTTTCGGGACCCGATATCATGGGATCTGAGCTCGTCCTGCGTCCATGGAACTACTCCAAATGAATAGAGTACTACTGGGACGGCAAGCATGTTCGTCGCCGATACTTTGTTCCTCGCCGACAGTTCGGAAGACCATATCCGTCGGATGAGACGTTTGTATCTGCATGGGAGAGTATCTTTTATAGATTTCACGTCCTGAATGCGGCTCTGTGGCACGCCCAGGTATGTATAGGTCTCTCCAGCGCCAAGGTGTGGTATAGCGCTTCTGTCGATGAGTTCAGGATCTTCGGGGATGCCATTAAGTTTTTCTTTCTTCAAATTAACGTTGGCGAATTTCTCTAGCCCGAACTCCATTCCAAATCTCTTTAGTGTACTCTTTGAAAATTAGCTAGATGTAGTTTCTCTTGATTTTTAGCATAGATCTCAAGATCATCCATGTAAAATACATGAGTGACCTCCTGTTTTTGGTTTCCAGGTTTGCCGCAGAGGTACCCTTCGAAATGGCGAAGTGCGACAGATAGTGGCAATAATTTCAGGCAAAAGAGAAGAGGGCTCATGGTGTCGCCCTGGAAAACACCTCTCTGAAAGGTGACACTGTTCGTGATCACACGATGTTTTCCATATGAGATATTAAATCTGGTTTTCCAAAGCAGCATTAATCTCTCTATGCACCTCACGATGTGTGGATGAACCTTCAAGCTTTCAAACAGACAGATGATAAGTCTATGGGAGGTTGAGTCGAAAGCTTTCCGGTAATCAATCCAGGCCGTCGATAGGTAACGCTGATAGAATGCTGCGTCTTTGCAGACACATCTATCGATGAGCAGGTTCTCCCGGCATCCTGCTACGCCTTTCTTTGAGCTGCGTTGTTCGTACATCTCTCGCCACAAAGGTCCAGTTGTCCGAACAGTCCTATCATTTAGGATAGCTGTGAAGATCTCAAATAGTGTGTTCAGACAACTTATTGGCCTGTAATTCTTAGGGTCAGCTAAGTTGCCTGTTTTCGGCAGAAGCACTGTGCGCCCTTCCACCAACCACTCCGGAATAGGCTCTTCCGACTTTAGATATGAAGTAAAAATGCGGGCCAGATGCTGGTGGGTTGAAGGAAACTTCTTTTACTAGAAGGTCTTGATACCATCTGGTCCCGGAGCGGAATAGTTTTTCATGCCTCTTAATTTGTTTTTCACCTCCTCCGCTCTAGATTTCTCCTAGCGTTAGATAGTGCTCGTATTCTGTCAACAATATGCTGCCTGATGGTCAGTGGCTTTGACTTGTTGAGTGTGTGATGACGGATCCGCAGTTCGCGCACAAACTGTCGAACCTTAGCAGTGAAAGTCCTGCCAGATGTTATGTAGTCAATCACACACTGAATGCGGGACGCGTATTGCCTTGCCCAGCCTATATTCGTGGTGAGTTGATGCATTCGTCTTTTGTTCTTATGATCAGCCCTTGGTTTTGTTGTACGGTTTGCATCTGCCAAAACTCTTGCTGCATTATACACGCTACAATTGATGGTTCAGAGGCTTATTGGATGTCTGCTCACGGTTGGTCTCAATGTCGCCTCTCTTTCTCTGTTGCTGGCTTGTTCTGGCTGCGGTTGAGTTGGCGCTCCGCTTATATAACCCCTTTTCCAGCCGTCCCAGCAGTCCCCGTTGAACACTCAAGGCCTGACATCGTTCTCCAAGACTTCGAGAAACGAACTATATTCGTGATCGAATTCTCGGCTCCGGCCAACTGCAACATCACTGCCAAAGAGGAGCAAAAGGAGGAGAGTTATCAAGACCTTAAAAGTGAGCTGCAACGAATGTAACCAAAATATTCGGTTAAAGTAATTGTCATTGTGATTGGTGCTCTCGGAGGTGCGAAACTCCTACTGGTTCGTAATCTTAACGCTATACACTCATCCTTGGGTCGCTTCGTGTCCTCAAGACACACGAGGGTTTCACCGGCCTGTCGTTGTGATTTCATCCTGCCCTGTGATCGCCCATATCATGATCGTGAGAAGTGGCCAGAGATGTGATTTAACGCGGTTCTACTGGGAGCCCGTGTAATTTTTTACATGGCAGTTGCTCCAAGTGGAACCCTGCGGTGGTTGTTTAACCTATACCATTAAGCCATTTCCCTTTCGGCGAGCCTCAAGGGGTAAGCGTGACACTACCCGATTCGGGTAGTGTTTCTAGGTGGATAGTTTCTTGTAGTAAATAACTACAAGTGTGGGCTCACCACACCCACCACCGCCAACAGCAACGCAGTAGTAACAGACGGTCACCCATCCAAGTACTAACCGCGCCCAACACTGCTTAACTTCAGTGATCTAACGGGAACTGGTGTTTCCAGCGTGGTATGGCCTTGAATTTGACCTTGCATTTATAAGAACGTAAAATACTTTTTAGACTTTATACAATTCAGTATAATTTCGTTACGACTACATTCTTTGTCAGATTGCTTCAAAAATTCAGACTCAAAAAACAAAAGGATATTGTCTGTTAATAAAATTACGAGGGTCATTTCAAAAGAAATGCACAATATGGCAACGCCGTGAACTGAATGAAGCTATGCAAATTATATTTACATCAGTAATAGAGAATAGGTAATAGGCTAATGCAGGCAGCTCGGGTACTGTAAGGCGCGAGGATCAACATTCCTATATCGAAATCGAAACTTTACGTGGCAAAAATGCAACATATATTCATTCATAGTGCTTTGCGTGAGGTTTGGGTTGATCAAGCCGTAGGTCGAAGTACAGTTACTCGTTGAGCTTTGCGTTTTCGTAAAGAGTTTATAAGCATGAACGATGACCTGAAGTCAGGGAGGCGGCGAATGGCAACTGATGAGCGAAGCGTTAAACTTGTCACAGACTTTATTGAGGAAGACCGCAGAGATACGAGTGAGGAGATTGCCAACGCCACAAGAATGTCGGCAACAGCGGTATTCGTATTTTGACGGAAGATTTGTGTGGGGATTGGAACACCGCTGAAGCAATGATTTCTGGCTGAAAGCGATGGATCCCTGTTGCGAATTGTTGCTATCGATGAAACATGAATTAGGGATTTCGCACCTGAGCTGAAAAAACAATCAAGCTATTACCTCCTCACTTTCCTCCCACCTCCACACTTCCACTCCATACAAGAGCACACTCAGCACTAGCGAGTGGGACAATTTTATTGTCCTTCCAAAATCATTTGAAAACAACTTCTTTGCCAACATCCACACCTGTCTCATCACTACACTTGCCCTCCACACTCTCTCTTTTATGTAACTATCCACTTCCCCATTCTTCCGAAACAGGAAGCCCAGGTACACAAACTTTTTCACTTCCAGCACTTCTTCTTCCTTCCACTTCCACTCCCCTCCCTTATCCCTTTCACCTTCTTTTCTGAACACCATAACCTTGGACTTTTCCGCATTCAGCTCTAACCTGTTCTTATTCAGGTATCTTATCAACCTCTTCATCATCTCCTTCCAGGCTTCTTCGCTTCTTGCCAGCAACACTATGTTATCTGCTTAAGTTAGTGATCAAATTCGAACCCCTCCTACCCTAAGGATGATATCAATATCCCGACACTACCGAGAAGTGCAGACCCTTCTCGGTGTGTGTTAGCACATTTTCCGCCTTCCCTCGTAAAAAAAAACTATTCAGATCATAATCTCCTTCAGATGTGACTTTGAAGCCAATTCCAAGAGGACCACGATTTGTACTCCCTGCTCGCTTGGAATAACGTCCGAATACATCAATGCTCATCTTGCAAATTATGAAAATTTTGACAAAACACTCATTAATATATAATTCCAGCTTCTCGTACTTCTTCAATAATTGATATAATTTTGTTTTGTGACTTAGAGTTCCATCTGCTTGAGACGCTAGCAGTAAGTGTAATCGATCTACGAATTCATTTCGGTCATCCCAGCAAATGTAATCTATTAGACTACCCTCTGTAGCAATCATGTGTTGTGGGATCATACCTTTACCTGATAATGGTTTTCGGGTTTGAATTCGTCTATTTGTATTTTTTAATGGAGTTATGGGAATTAATTTGTTTATAAATTTTTTATATCTATCCTTGCCAATTACAACGAATCCATATTTATCATTATGCCATCAAGCTAAACACATATTTTTAAATTTTGAATAAGTCATATCAGTATTCATATGATCATCATGAATATGCTTTAGATTTATTTCATCTTGTTTAAATAACACAAGTAAATTAACATTATCGCGTACAACATGTTTAGGAATATAGGCATAATTTGGTTGTTTCAGAGATTTTTAGTAGATGTAAATATTGTCAGATCTTAGTCCATCTTAATGTATTAGTAGAGCCAGCCAAGCATTTGTCTTCTCGCAGTTAGAAGGTTCACAAAATATTGCTCGTACACTGTTTGGGTGTAAATGCCCATGTCGTTTTTCTCTATTCTCGTTTTGAACAAGCGAATAAAAATTCTGGATAGGTAGTTTCACAGGTTGTGCTTCAAACTGCATCTTGACAAAGACTGACTGGAAAACGGTGAAGCGGGCAAGACGTGGGATAGGCTTGATCAACAGAATCATCAACCATTTACCGTTTGAGTTACATTTTCCCGGTTACCAGTACTGTGGACCAGGTACTAAACTAGCAAAGCGATTAGCACGAGGTGATCCAGGTATCAATCCACTGGACGCAGGATGCAACGAGCACGATATAGTGTACTTACAAAATACAGAGAATATAGAGGCCAGAAGCTCAGCTGACAGTATACTAGCTGAAAAGGCTTGGAAACGTTTTTTTGCTAAGGACGCAGGAATAGGTGAAAAGGCGGCTGCTTGGGGTTTGAAGCAATAATGCGCAAACTGCCATTATATCTGCACTAAGTGGCGCGCGCGCAGCTGTAATGAAGGCTGGTGGAAGAAGAAATATAAATGAACTTCGTATTCTACCTGTACCGGCCAAAGTAGGAGGATTTTTACCCTTTCACATACCCGTTTTTTGCGGGTCTCAGTGCTGCCGGGGCGCTAGCTGGTGGAGCTGCAGGGATAGCTAAGACTGTCAATGATGCAAATTCAACAAAACAACAGCTTTCAGAGAGTAAACGACATAATGAAGCGATGGAAGACATTCCTTTAGGAAAAGGTCTTTACTTGAAATCAGATAGGGAATGATTAGGGCTTCATCTAAAACCGTATAATCAAGTAGCAGGACTTAAATGCAAGTCAAAAAAACTCAAAGTGAAGCATTTTCGAGGTGTTTTTTTTGCGAAATGGATTACCAAAAGGTGGGCCATGTAAGTATGAATGTGCTATTGTTGATCATGATGATAGAAAAGGACCAGGAACACATTGGTGTACTTATAAAAAGATTGGCAGTAAAATAATTTATTTCGATAGCTTCTGTAATCTTAGTCACCTTCGGATCTCTTCAAGTATTTCGGTGCTGATAGCACAAAGTATAATCATGAGAGATATCAAAATTACGATAAACTCGTGTGTGAATATTTATGTTTCCAATTTCTATTATGCGCGTAAAAAAGTTACTTTTCCGCCACATGTAAAAAAATAGATTCAAAAGTAAGCCTATATTGTTCTTGTAAGGAATGCTTTGTCGATATATGTGTGAGTAAGTATGTGTGTGGCGCTGCCATCGAGACTATTCGTCTCTCGGAGCGGCTTGCTGCAAGCACGATAGAAGGCACGTCGACGCCGATTAGGTGTTTTGATCTCTACATGAGATGCATTGTATGCAGAGTTGTATTTTATGTTAAATAAATTCAGAGTGTTTGAAGTGATTGTTGTGAGTTTTGATTACAAGTGAAAGTGTGGTCGCTAAAATTAAAATCCCAAATATCTATCTATTCCTACATGGTAGCAGAGCGTGGTTGGAAAGCGACGTTGGTATATTTGGGTGACGCTGAAAAATAAAGGACAAAAAGCGATAAGCGATTTTAAAATAAGAGAAAAAAAAAAGAAGACGGCGTTTGGTTGAGTGATTCGAGGGACAGGCGTGTATGGGCTGAAAAAGCATCGTGCTTGGCAACAGACGAAGGTTCCAGAAGCCGCACTCCAGAGAGACGCAATTTTTGAAAGCTGAGCGTCGTAAAGAGAATAAAGAGAGGTAAGTGCGACTGGGCCTATGTTAGATACGTGTGGTGTTTTACGGGTGTTCGTTGGGCCGGGTGGCGAGTGCGTTCTAGGGGCCGCTCTGTGGTGAGCTCGTACACCTTGTGTGCGGGTGAGTCGCGTGTGTTCCCGCCTGTATCTTGGCATCATGTCTCGACATGTCGCGCGACGCCATTTTGCAAGAGAGAAATGTTCAGAGGAATTAAATAAAAAATAAATATATAGATAAATGACTCGCGTTTGTAATTAACGGAGGGAGTTTAGATGGCACTAACGAATTTCCCGGGCCGGTATGTAGAATGATGAATGCCCTTGGTCCCATGCATGCTATAGTTCTCTCTCTTGTGTAGATGCAAAAAGGGATTCTAATGTACATGCGGGCTTTGATTTAATAAACTTAGAAAAATAAAGAGTTAACGATAACGAGAAAGTATAACAAAGAGGTTATATATTACAGAGTGTATTAGGTTGTGGTTAATAAAAATTTTCTCTCATCTTATTGTTATGAAATTTATGAAGGTATTTGATATAAATAAATACTGAGAAAATTGATTCAGAGAAAATAAAATAAAAATCTATTCAGAGTGTAATTAAAGTCTTTAAAATTAATTACAATTATTCATAGAAAAATAAAAATGTATTCAGAGAAAAATATGATTAAAATTTGAGATATTGATGAAACTATTAGGATGTTACAAGATGGAGAGAAATTTAGTCAAATTTAGAATTTAGCTCGATAATTTCTCGAATTTGTTTCTGGGTGGATTGGAATGACTCACTTGAGTTTGGTGTCCCGTTCTGGCTTGCCTTGCGGCCAGATACCGGACTACTGGCTTCTGTGGGGTGTTTATGTTTACTGTAGAATTCTAGATTCGATTTAAATAAGTAAGAGCAAATTCTCTAGATTCCAGGGTCAATGTTCAGCTGAAACTTGTGTTCAGTGTAGGCGGTTCATTGACTAGGGAGATTAAAAGGATCTCATTCGGGACCCACGTGTGTGCTTGCGCAGCCCAAAACCGACCAACTTTCATGGTAACGCGCGAAGTTGAAAATCGGCGAGTGGTGTGCATACCTGGTGTGCTCGGTGGGAGAATTTGATTTCTCGCTTCGAATCAAAATGACTTGTGTTCGGTTATTTATGGTTAAGAAGCAAGAAACATTACTCAGTTAGTTGAAAAATCGAGATTACCTGGTATTGGAGAATGACTTAAGAGGTTAAAGAGAGAAATTCGTAAGAGTTATAAAAATAAATATATGTATATATGTATATATGTATATATATGTTCAGAGGAACTACTTACAAAATAAGGAAAAATAATTTAATAAATAAATAAATAAACAAAACAAAAACTAATTGAGAGTGTTTCATAATCCTGGAACAGATGGCTTCTAAAATTACTCAAGACTATGCAGAGTACATGAGAGTCAGGCTTGAAGAGGAAGTTAACAATACTGATCTTGTTGAACAAAGTAAGTTATTAATTATGAACCATCTATATTTGACTAAACTAATAAAAAATAAAATAGAATTTAAAAAAAAATCCAGAGTGCTGTGATTATGTTCAGAAGGCAAAAGTTTCAATCTTTCTAAGATTGGAAACTTTTGTTTAAAGAGGATAAGAGAACAGATCTGAAATTTTTTAAGGAGTATAACCCAGGTAATAATTAAGATGTCATTTCTCAGCAACTGCCACACCTACAAGAGGTTCAGACTTCATGAGTGGGACCGCGAATAAAAATTCAGAGAAGACTGCGAGCACTTCTAGTGTTCAAGCCAATATAGAGGAGTTGAAGAAGACGATCGACAATGTAAATGACCTAGCAGCCACAGTCGACACAGGCGACAATTCAATTAATCGGACAACAGCAACTTTATTTAAAGAAATTATCGACAGGTTGTGCAAAGTCCAAAATTACATGCTTGAAACAGAAAAGCATAAGTTAAAGAGTATGCAAGAATCCGAGCAAAGAGCAACCACACAAGTTCCAGAAGTTGAAAGTTGCGCTAATTTAATCAAGATGAGACCAAAAATTCAGAGGCAATATAAGTTGACGTCTAAGTCAAGCTTTGAAGTATGGATGGACTGCTTGGAGACAGAACTTACAAGTTGGGGCTTACTTGATATGATTGATCCAAGCCAACCAGCACCAACTGGTCTTTCAGAGCTTGATAGTATTCAGAGGAAGAATTCAGTGAAAGACATTATTATTAGTCACATAGATGAAGACTACCACAAAAAAATATTAGGCTCAACTGAGCCTATGGTAATTATTAAGAAGTTAAGAGACAGCAGAAAATGTGAAGTCAGTTAAACACCGACATCCATCAGCACTCGTCTTTACAATCTAAGAATGTCTAAAGATGAAAGAGTTCATAACTTTTGTGAAAGGTTTGATCAGGTAATTAGAGAACATGAGTTAAGTGACGACCCTCAAAAACTGACTGAACAAGAGAAGCGCGCAACGTTCTACCAAGCTATTATTGGTGCCATGCCAGAAGTAAGGCGTACAGATTCGGCTGTAATATCTACCACTGGCAAAGAAATGGACATGGAAGCCTTGAGAAGAACAATGTATCGTATACAAGAGGATAACGATGCAGGTAGAGGATCTTCAGATGGAAAAGACGTGACAGCCTCCATATTTAAGGTACACAAATTCAAGAGTAACAGAAACAAGTGTTACCGATGCAACAGAGAGGGGCACTGGCAAAAAGATTGCAGTTTAAGTAATACAAAAAATGGTTCTTCTATGTTTGTAACTACATCACAGATCATAAAGGACATGATTGTGCTGGTAATATGTCTTCGACTCAGAGGCATAAGAGGCATTTCAACAACAGCAGCGAGTATGAACCTCTTGCTAAAAGAAACAAACCGACCCAAATCAACAGAGAAGAGCCAGAGGTTCGAGTAGTTTCAGAGGAAGAGGTGGCAACTTCAGAGATAGTTCCAGAGGTAACTTCAGAGGGAGAGGAGGTAATCGAGGAGCGAAAAATAGCTCAACAGCTAGGAGAGCTGAGTATGATGAAGGATCAACTGAGCAAGAGAACCACGAGGACAATGCTGGACAATATGATGAGTATGGAGAATCAAGAGGTAAGATACCTTTTAATAATAAGAATTTACATGATGATAAAAATATTGAGTTTATTGCTGACTCAGGGGCTACAAATCATATTGTTTGTAAGAGTTTCATTTTAAGTAATTTAAAAAAATCGAAAAATGGTATTATCAAAAGTGCCAACAAAAATGAGTTTGCTGACATTGACATAGATGGTAGAGGTAATCTTTTGCTTAAAAATGACCAAATAAACGAGAGTCAGATTAAACTAACGAATGTAATTGCAGCGAAAGATATTTCAGAGAATCTATTGTCATTACGTAAATTAGTAGATGCAGGGTTTTGTATATACTTAGATGACAAAATATTCAGAGTTTATAATAAAGAAAATAATAAAATAGATTTGAAGTTCAGAAGGTTAAATATACTGGTAATAATACAATGAATGAGTATGATGATTATACCTGCACTGCGTGTTTGGCAGTCGATAATGAGTTCTCCAAGCAATCGCAAACCAATAGTGACGAGAAATTGTCACATTTGGAAGGAGTTAATTCAGAGTCTAGTGACATATTAATGACAGATATCAGGTCTGCGATTGGGAGGGAGAATATGGAAGACCTCATTGTCACAGATACTCAGAGAAATTCGTAGAAATCAAATTCAGAGTGTGAAGATAATTTGATATCTCACAAAACAGTTAAAATAGATGATTTAAAGAATGCAGAGAGTCTAAAATACATACTAAAAGAGAATCCATCAGAGAGTTTATTTTCAGAGGCTAGTCAGAGCGAAGCTATGCTATGGAATATCAGACTAGGGCATGCTTCTTTAAATTATCTGAAAATGTTACAAAAGAAAGGAAATAAATTAGAACATGTGAGGTTCGATGAGTCGATTAGAGATTGTGAAGTTTGTATACTATCAAAAATGGAAAAACTTCCATTTAAACAAAATAGAACTTGAGCTGAGAGACCACTCCAAATAATACATTCAGACGTAATGGGGCCGATTAAGCCTATTTCATGGCCTGGTCATAAGAGGTATATAATTGTATTTGTAGATGATTATTCTCGATATGCCAGAGTATATTGCTTGAAGTCTAAAGATGAGTCTGGTCAAGCGTTCGAGAGTTATTTGAGTTCTGCCCGAAACCTATTACGTACAGATGCAAAAGTTTGCTATGTCAGGTCAGATAGAGGTACTGAGTTTACAGGTGGAAAATTTGCAGAGATAATGAAAAGAGAAAATATTGAATCAGATAGTGGTCCACCTTATACTCCTGAACTTAATGGTACAGCTGAAAGATTTAACAAATCCATTCAGAGAACAATAAGAGCGCTAATGTGTGATTCCGGATTACCATCAAGTATGTGGGAATTAGCTGCTGAAACAGCTGTTCACACGTATAATAGAACTCCACATAAATCAATTGATTATGAAGTTCCTTTAGTAAAATTCTCACCAAATAGAAAACTGTCATATAGAGAATATTAGAAGGTTTGGTTGTATTGCTTACGCCAAATTACCTTTCGTTGAAACAAAGTTCAGTAAGGTATCTATTAAAACCGTACTAGTAGGACATACATCTACAGGATATACTTTATGGCACCCTAGCACGAGAAAATTTATAGAGTCTAGACACGTAAGATTCATAGAAAAATTAGTTTACAAAGATGTATATTTGAAAACTCAATGTACAGTATTAGATGAAGAAAGTAAATCAGATGAGGTGACTGAATTTACAGTAGGAGAAGACACAACAGAAAAGGATCATTCAGAGGTAAATACACTTGAGCCTAGAAAGAGAGGTAGGCCAAGGAAAATAAATTCAGAAGAAAAGAATAAACATTCAGAGAATCAGAATAAAGAGAAGAATGCAGAGATCATGACAAACAAAACTGATGGTCCAATTACGAGAAGTAAAGCTAAAAAGATTGAAGACATAAGCTTTGCTCGCTACACCAGAGTTTCGGAAGTTAAAGAAATTAAAGAGGATGAATTGGAGCATATATTATTAGCCTTAATTCAAAAAGACCCAACTACTTTTGAGGAAGCAATGAATTCAGAGGATAAAGAGTTACGGGAACAAGCCATCAAAGAAGAGTTAGATTCCATGAGAGAATACGGTATGGGTTTTAGTAGAACGACCTAAAGAGGAATCTCATGGAAAGAAGCCTAATATTATTGACTCCAAATGGGTATTTAAAAAGAAGTTTGAGAGCGATGGATCAATTAAATATAAGGCACGACTGGTCTCAAGAGGTTTTAAAGACAAAAATGTTTATGGTCTCAAAGAAACATATGCTCCGGTTTCAATACTGTCCTTGATTAGAGCAGTTCTTTCCATAATAAATAAAGAGGACTTAGAAGTAATTCAAATGGACGTCAAAACAGCGTTCTTAAATGGAGAACTTGAAGAAGAAGTATTCATGGAAATTCCAGAGGGCCTAGAGGTGTCAGAGAACACCATACATGAGAAAGTTTGTAAACTGATAAAGTCTATATATGGTCTCAAAATAAGTCCCAAGTTGTGGTATCAAAAATTTGCAGCGGAAGCACGAAAACTTGGCTTAGAAAACGATCTTCATGATCCGTGTCTCTTTACTTGGAGGTTAAATGGAAAAGTTGCAATAGTGATATTATATGTAGATGATATGCTGATTGCCAGCAACGATCCAGAGAAATTGAATGAAATAAAAACCCAATTTAGTCAAATATTTCAGATGAAAGATTTAGGTGAACCCAAAAATTTCTTAGGTATGACTATACAGAGAGACAGAAAAGAAAGAAGTATTACCATACATCAGACTGCATACACGAATAGAATCTTGGGGAGATTCAATATGCAAGAGTCAAAACCACAGAGTACTCCTATGATCACACGTCAGGTAGACTATAGGAATAAAAAGGTCAAAAGCCAAGTAGAAAATACAGAGAAACCAAACGAAATTAAAAGGGTGCCATTCAGAGAAGCAATTGGAAGTTTAATGTATCTGGCAAACGCGACTCGTCCGGATATAGCTTACGCAGTTAATTACCTAGCAAGAAAACAGATAAACCCAACTGAAGATGACTGGGTAGAGGTAAAGAGAATATTCAGGTATTTAAGAGGTACAACTGATCAAGGAATTAAGTTTCTATCTAATTCAGAGAATTTGGAAGCTCTTTCAGATGCAAGCTTTAGAGACTGTGAAGATTCTAAATCTACAGGAGGGTATGTAATAAAGTTATTTGGAGATGTAGTAACTTGTAGAAGTCATAAAAAATCCATTGTTACGACTTCTACTTGCCAAGCAGAGTACTTGGCAATGAGTGATGCGTGCCAAGAGTTGATATCACTGGATAAATCCATTAGGTATATAATTGGTCGTACGTTTTATCCAATCACTTTATGGTATGACAATCGATCAGCCAGAGATTGTACAGAGAAAGATGGAAGCCACAATCTTAAAACTTTCGATCAGAGTGTAGAAGAAGTTCAAAGTGAGTTGGAATTCAGAGAGAAAACTGGAACTAGAAAGAACATGGCAATTACTCATGGAGATTTTGTAAAACAGTGTGTCGAAGAGAAGAAAATCAGAGTTCTTTGGGTGTCTACTGATGAAAATTTGGCAGATATAATGACAAAGTCTTTACCTCAGAAGAGGCACGACTATTGAAGAGATAAAATTGCCAATATAACATTCAGATGAAACTCAGATAAATTATCAGAGGAACGATTCATGAAATTCAGACGTAGAAAGAGTACTTAAATAAAATTCAGATGAACGTTCAGAGAAAAAGATGTATATAAATGAATATGTAAATCAAAAATACATATACTAGACGCAGTAACATTTAATTTGTCTTTGTATGATTTCAGGTCAACACTAATAACGTAAGATTAGGCAGGAACAGAAACCAAAGTTAAGCCTAGTTAACTGTATTACTTTATTTGCCGGTTTTTATATATTAATCAATATAAGTATTTGTCATTTCATTTATATCCATATTGTTTCTGTAAGAATTTAAGTAATGTTTATATATATTCGACAAAGGGAGGGCGTGTAAGGAATGCTTTGACGATATATGTGTGAGTAAGTATGTGTGTGGCGCTGCCATCGAGACTATTCGTCTCTCGGAGCGGCTTGCTGCAAGCACGATAGAAGGCACGTCGACGCCGATTAGGTGTTTTGATCTCTACATGAGATGCATTGTATCCAGAGTTGTATTTTATGTTAAATAAATTCAGAGTGTTTAAAGTGATTGTTGTGAGTTTTGATTACAAGTGAAAGTGTGGTCGCTAAAATTAAAATCCCAAATATCCATCTATTCCTACAGTTCTACCTTGTGATAACTTTTAGTTGAAATGATACCTTTTAACCAAAACTCCTATCAAAAATATACGATTTGCTTTTATAAGTGTTGCTGAAAGTGTACAAAACATTCTATAACGTCAAACACTCGAAGGGGAGCGTGCAGGGACTAGGTTCATCCTCTCCTCTCGACGGCAGAGCGGGGAACAGAAGTGCAGAAGGGTCTGGCGAGAAGAATTATGATCATGGCCGCCGTTTCGATCACGCGTGTATCACCATTTTGTTACAATAATTTTTTATTTATTTTCTATAAATAACATATAGTCAGATCATTTGGTTTCTATCATTTGAGTGCAGTAGATGAACAAACAGTTAATTTGCCACCTAAAACCTCCACACTAGGGGACGTAACAATTACTATTTACTTTCGCCACTTTGCCTATGGAAGTGAGCACATCGTCATTTCTAATGAGAATGGGATTTATTGAAATATAAGAATCTTTAACGTCCGAGAAATCCAAAATTAATAAATTTAGTAACATTGTTATTATTACACTTTTCTAGATTGTTTTTGTAAATATGGTTCCCCTGATGATGGAAATGGTGCATTTCCGAAACGTTGGGTTTTGAATTGTTTAGTAGACTTGTCCGCCAGAGTTCATATAACATTTTGTTGTTCATTTTTCTCCTATCTTGGAATTTATTGAGTTATTTATTTAAAGATAAGAAATAATTATCAAAAAACCCTCATTTTTTCTATTTGTTTATTTACATCGAAAATAGGAAGTTATGAAAATTAAAAAACCTAATCCAATGTCGCTCTTGCGTAACTATTGCTGCTCAGTTCTATGAAAGAAAATTGAAAATCGGTCAAGAATTGTAGACTGTAGGTGATTTTGAATAGTCAATTCCTAATTCAGACCGCTGTGCGCTAATTCACCCCTATTTATGATACGTTGCTCAGTGCGAGGAATCGATCATCTACTGCTCATAATCTACTACAGGATTTTCATGTTTTTTTTTAAACCCTCACTATTAATTCCTGTAGAATGACCTCAGGCCCGAGTTTTTAACTTCACTCTGTAGAAAACAATGTATGAATTTATAAAAAAAATTATTTTGATTAAAAATGCCTGAATATCTCGCAGGAGTAATATTTCAAATGGAAAATAACCATTAGTTAACAATAACCATTATTTTAAATATTCTAATAAACAAACTGTATGTTTTTCGAAGTATTGTTTTTCTCATCAAACACATTTCAAGTTATTCGTGAATTGTAATAAATAGCTGCAGGATAATATATATGTTGAACATTTGTATTGTTAATAACAAGAATATAAACGAATTAAAAAATGTAGCGTTCTCCATTGTGAAAAAATTATTTTTTGTGCTACATCATGTTGCAGGTATCTCTGAGATTGAGTTCCATTGAAAAAGTGTGGCACCAACTCAAAATTATTATTGTTATTAACAATATTTAAACTAAACAGTCATCAATAGAAATTTTACTTCGAAATAAGCAGTTTTTTCGTAATGATTATTTCAATTCACCTTGATAGTTGTACTTACATAAGTAACTTTGTCCGTAATTTTCAAATAATATTATTGTATGTATGTATACCATTCAGCCATTTCCCTTTCAGGGTAGGCGTGACACTACCCGATTCGGGTAGTGTTTCTAGATGGATAGTTTTCTTGTAGTTATAAATAACTACAAGTGTGGGCTCACCACACCCACGATGTGCCAACAGCACTCAGTATTCTTGAATGGTCACCCATCCAAGTACTAACCGCGTCCAACGCTGCTTATCTTCAGTGATCTGACGAGAACTGTGACTTTTATAAAAAAATATATAACAAAAGTATTTTTCTATATTATTTTGCTATACTATAATATTCTGTGAGAAAAAATTCTTCCTTCATTAAATCTCATTGTGTACAAGTAGTAGGGCTAGGGGGCTGCTGCTCCACTTGCCAACAGATGGCACCACAGTCGCTAGTTACCGACACCAACAGATGGCGCCTCCGACATAGGGAGAGTTCTGCTCCGTGCTAAGTTACCGGCACCAACAGATGGCGCCACCAGCAAATGGAGGGTTCAGTTCCGTGCTAAGTTACCTGCAGTCGGTAAACCATTGAGGTTGGTAACGGTGAATCCTGCTAAGTGAACATTATAAGGTTCTGTTCTGTGCTAAGTGACCATTGATCAGTAAAACAGTTTATTATCATCAGTCGGTAAAATAGATAAGTCGATAATTTTTTATATTATCATTTTATATTATCATTTTATTATTTTTATTTTAATATTTATTATTTTATCATATGTCGGTAAGGTAGCGAGTCAAGTTACCATCAGTCGGTAAAACAGGGTGGTCGATAATTGTTTATATCATAATTTCAACCTATGTCGGTAAGGTAGGGAGTCACGTTACCATCAGTCGGCAAAAGAGGGAGGCCTGTAATTTTTCTACGTTATCATTTCAGCATATGTCGGTAATGTAGGGAGTCAAGTTAGCACTAGTCGGTAAATCAGAGAGGTCGGTAACTTTTTATGTTATCGTTTTACCATCGGACGGTAAGGTGGGGAGTCATGTTACCATCAATCAGTAAAATAGGGAGGTCGGTAACTTTTTGTATTATCATTTTACCATTAGTCGGTAAGGTAGGGAGTTATGTCACCATCAATCGGTAAACAGGGAGGTCGGCAACTTATAATATTATCATTTTACTATCGGTCGGTAAGGTAGGGAGTCCTGTTACCATCAGTCGGTAAAAAATGGAGGTCGGTAACTTTTTATATTATCATTTTACCATAGGTCGGTAAAACAGGGGCCGTCGATCATGCACATCTCAAGCCACAGATAGAGCGTCATTCTCTATATCAGGAGCCTACCTTACTAATCGGGTGTAAATAACTGATGACGTCACACAGTACTTTCCGCCAGCACTAATATCAATTTCATCAACAGTCGGTAATGCATTTATCGGCCGTTAAATTGATTCTCAGTCAAGTGTCGCGGTGAGATTTTCTGCGCTGTTTCAAGTAGCCTACATTTTATCAATTTAAATTTCCTGCGCTTCAACTCATTAATTGGCGAATCAATTTAAATTTTAGAAAAATTAAGTAAATGAAACGAAAAAAAAAGCTTACATAGTAACTTAAACTAATTAACAAATAATAAGAACAAGGGTTGAATGTTAAAATTTGATTCATTTATTTTCATAATTTTTTACAATTCATTTAACATTTTTAAATTCGACATTATTATATTGTCCACCAAAATATTTCAATTGTAGTATTCAAGAGTTACAAAATTCCAAATTAAAAAAAAATTTCACATGCTATTTAACTGGGAAATAGAAATTCGTGATGAGCGACCTCTAAATATTAATATTAAGAGCTCTGCTTTTCACAGGCGTCTTTTTACACCTTTCCAGAAGTTTTTAAGTGGGGATTTTGGAAAAAAAGTCGATTTTTTTCAACCACCCTAATATATATATTTGGTTTGCACCTTCTGGCTCCTCGTCACTGCATACCTCTTCTTTGGAGTCAGGTCTGTCAGCGGCCTCGTTGGTAGGTAGCCTTCCATTCGACCAATGGCATTGATCTTCTGCAGGTCCATTTCTTCTTCAGACATGTCACGTCTTTTCGCAAGCAACTGAAGAGGTTGAATGAAGAAATCGGTCTGGAGATGCGCTTTTATAGCCAGAAATCTCCACCCTGCTAGTCACCACTCCAATTCTGCGCATGCGTTGTAGTTTCATAGGGAATTCCCCCTCTTATATGATAAAATCTTGCCATTATAACGTTCTCTAAGCCAGAGTCAATGCAACAGAGGTGGAAATATTGCGCATGCGCAGATAGATAAAAGTGCAAATTATTGTAAGATATTCAATGATGAGCAAAGTAACTAATGTTTACTTAAAAAATCTAACTATAAACTAATGTTTACTTAAAAACTAACTATAAACTAATGTTTAATTTTAAAAAACTTACATAAATATAAACTAAGGTTTACTTAAAAGACCTAACTTAAAATTAATAGGAAAAGGAAATTCTGAGTAAATAGACATTTAATAATGCATTTAAAAATCCGTTTATTCAATGTAATAAAATCTTAACCTAGTTTTTACAAAAAGTTTTCCAAATTATTATAAAAATATTTTGCCGTATAATTAACATCTACTTCATCCATTGAAACATTGCTCATTGTACAATTATCTGGTTTATTTAAAACCCAATTTTTTAATATTACCGCATTATTTACAGCACAATTATTAGTGCGATATATATGATGTGTTCATGAAGGTAGTGATGATTTAAATGTCATTTTCTTCAACGAAGGACAATTCAAGTCTTCAAGATTTTCAACATTGTTGTTTACATATTTTTCTAACCACCTTTTCTTCTCAAGACCTTTAACGAAGATTGTGCGTGCAGTCATCAATGTTTTTTGAAGTATTAGTAGTCTTGCGCGCGCCAAGGCGCGCACATATTAATTTTTTGTTTTTAAAAAAGAATGAACCAACAACTTATTTCTTCTATATTATTTATATTTAATTAATGTCACAAAATATTTGTATAAAATAATTATAAGGCACCACAGTATGACGTCTGTAGCTTCCAATAAGGAGCTCCTTTTCATTTTTTTCTCTGAAAGGAGTAATAAATAGATTTCTCATGATTTATTTGTAGGTAAATTCTGCCATCGTTATCATCTGGAAAGTATTGTGAATATGATTATGATTTAATTTATTATAATTTACTCTTAAATTTGTTTAACACTGAACTTATTTGTAAATTATATTGCCGTAATGGAAATTTTCATTTGATAAATTAAAAGAAATATTATTTCTAAGATAAATTGTGAATTGTTCGTTATAACATGTATATAAGTATCTGAATTTCAATTTGATAAATTCTCCGAATAATATTAATTTTTGTTATTATATACGTTGTACAAAATTGAAGAAAATGAATGATACATAGAATAATGGTAGTAATTACCAATCTTTCAGTTTTTAAGAAATATGATAACAAATTTTTAAGTTGTTTATTTACTCGGCAATTATTGCCTTTGCTCAATAGTAATCCATTTGCCACTAATATTTTATTATGCATTGAGAGATATAGTGAAGTTTTTACATAAAAAATTAATTTTCTAATTTTTATCATAAATGATGCAAGTTATTACGAAAAAGTAAAATGTATTTTAGTATAACTTTTTTATACGTGAACATTTTTATCGAATCTGTTTTTTACGTAAAAATAAGTAAATTCTTTTATTATAAGAAGAAAATTATCCGGTCTATAGAAATTTTCAGGCCTTTATGAACGTTACAGTCTCTTTCTTATTAAAAGCTAAATTAAACAAAGAAATTTCAAAAAAATGTAAATTTTTCCTTCTGCGGAAATCTGTTATTAACTTTTTTTTAATAATTTATTTTTACGTATCGCATAATTTAACCAAGAAAATATTTTCTACTTGATATATTCTGCAACTGTAATTGTAGAACATGTGTAATTTTACATGGATTCTTTCTATAGACAAAAATTGTATGTACAATATTTTTCATAAAATGATTGAAAGTATAAAGTACAGCATTATAATTTTACAAAGTTTGATTAAAATCAAAGAACCACCTGCAGGTCCTGATATTTCTGACGTGTACTGGCCCAGCTTATAAATTTTAATTTTCAAATCCACATATGTTATATAAGTAATAATACAAAAACGTTGCACAAAGTATTTGGTTTACATCGTCGCACTTACGTCGCTTTTTATATACTATTTTTATGAAGCATTGTTTTCATCTCATAGTTTAATTTTTTCAGTAGTTTTTTCCTCGTTATCGTTGCTTAATTGACGTTTCAAAAAGTAGATAATATCTTCCATTAGTAAAAATATTAAAGTTTAAAATTTACCTACTCCAATTGTGGTTAAAAATGGATATTTTTGGTTTTAAATTCAACAATTTATGTAAAAGAATTCGAAGCGAAAAAATATAAACTGAAAATTATTCAGATCAAATTTGAACTAATATCACATCCATTGCTCAAAGTACTTAGGTGGAAATTTATGTCATTTGTTCAAAATTCGACTTTTTTTGTAGAAAATTAAATTTTTTTAGTTGAAAATTCAAATATTTGGTTAAAAATGTATGTACATATTTCATTCAAAATTCTTCTTCTCTGATAGAAAATTAATTTTCTTGTCTAAAAATTCGTCTTTTTGATTGAAAATTTAAATATTCAGTTAAATATTTAACACTTTTGTTGAAAGCCCATGTTTTTGGTTTGAAAAATCAAAATTTTTTATGACTTTTTTTTATTGTTTGAAAAATCTTTCTTGGATGATAAATTCGTGTTTTTGATTTTAAAGTAGTGTCTTTAGTGTATTTTCTTCGAAATAATAGCAAAACAGCGTCATCGCTTTAAAAAAAAGTGTCAATAGTGTGTTGAGCCCGAGACATGAATTTGCAATTTATTATTCTAAAGGCTGTCAAAGCTTTAATTTATTTTAAAAAAGTGACCCATTTAATCCGAAAAAAGCAGAAAAAAGTACCCTACAAAAAACTTCGGATTGAAAAGTATTTGAAGGTACTGTATTTTGAATGCGATGTTGTCGGAAAGCAGATTTCCAGATAATATCTCGTGAGTGAGCAATGATTTTTAATTTGAAGTTTTTTGCAGCATGACTAATTTCTAATCCAAAAAGTGACTAAAAGTCAATATGTGCAGCAAGACGAATTAAACAAAAACTGAAAATTTAAAAACAAATTTATTGAACGGAACAGAATTGATTTAATTAAAAAGAAATCAGTTAAATTTAAAAAATTGGAAAGAGATAATAAAAGAATTCTGAATGAATTAGTAATGATTCAGGGTGAATTTCAAATAAATTCAAATTAATTGCGAAACATATTTGAAAATCTCTTCAAATTAGTAAAAACCTGCAAAATCCCTCACTTCTTGTGAATGAATTCTTTAAAATACATTAAAATATTATAAAATCCCGTGAAGTTGAATGAAATTTTATAATATTTTCTTGAATCCTGGAAAATTGATTGAAATCCCTTTGAGCGTTTAAAATCCATTAAATTCATTGAAATCTTCGGAAATATCATGAAGTTCATTTGAATATTTTAAAAATTATTTGAAACCTTGCAGGTCCTATTAAATAGTTTCATATGTTCCGAAGTTCTACAAAATTCTTGAAAACTCCAGAAAAAATTGTTTATTTCTCTTAAAGATATTAAAAGCCTTTAAAATTCCTTTAAAAATTAATATTATATCTTGAAAGTGCATTAAAATCTTTCAAAATACTTTAAGATATTTTAAATCCTTTCAAATGTTTCAAAATTTCTCGAAACTTTTTAAGGCTCTTGAAAATTCCTTCGAATTACAAACAAAAAAATCTTAAATCCTTTCAAATTATTGAAATCTATTAAAAAAATTTCTTGGAATCTTTTGAAATATTCTATGATTTCAATAAAATTCTGAAAGTCAGTATTCTCGAAATAACAGGTTTTTAAAATAAGTAATTACTTATAAAAAAAACCCACAAAACTATTCTAGAAATTTCTGAAATATTATTGAAGGGTTAAGTATTCAAGAGGACATTTTTCGTATAGAAGTCATGGAAAAGTGTTACTTCATTTTATGGTAATTCTTAGAAGGTCTTATCAATTTTTGGGACAAAGTTTCCAGGACGCTTCAATTTTATTTCATTTGTTTTTTATTTTCACACGGGCTTATGGGATTTATGATCCAAAAAATAGTACAGAAATAGTAGTCCTTAAGGTGGCCCTCATTTTTCACTTCTCGAATTTCTCTGCTCTCACCCCCCAGTTTTGTTCAAATGCCCCAAAAAAATGTCCTTCAAATTGGAGCAAAATCGGTTAATATTTAGGGGCGGCGCAAAGTCCATGAAGTTTCCCATTGATTTAACATGGGAAAAAGTCAGCTTTTTGTAAATCTAACATTTAAACCCGATAGTATGTTACAAATAATTCCGTGTTCCAGTATATTGTTCAGAATTCGTCAGAGAATAAGAATCAATCATAAATTTGTAGGTTGAATAATTTTTAGCCACTCTTATGGTTCCCCAAAGAAAACCCCATAAGTGACAAATGTGAATTTTACGTAATATTGCGGTTTATTGACGCTTTTTAAAAGCTAGAAAAAAAATCATTAATCGGTAATTTATGAATACCCAGTCATTTTTTAACTAATATTCAATTGTTTAAACAATATTAGTTTGTTGAAACATTCGAGAGTATTCTTAAAAAGCAAAGTAGAACATAAAAATATCTCAATCTGTCGAAAAATAGCAAAAATAGAATATGTTAACGAGAAAATTGCTTGAAAAATTTAAATTTGTTCAAACATCCACGAGTATTCATAATAAACATATTAGTACTTGAAAATATTAAAATTTATTGAAATTTAGGGAGCTAAAATGTTTCTCCTGCTTTTTTTAGGTAAAATATTGTTAATTAATTATTGACGGACTGGCGTGGGGCAGCGAAGGAATCACGTTTGGTCATGGTAAAGTCGACGAAAAAGGATACAAGACAATTCATCACCGTTATTACTGAAAACTTCAAAATACCTTTTATCGAGTTAATCCAAAATACGGGTCCCTGAGCCTATCCAACAAGGCGCTCCGTCTGTACCCAAAAAAGGTTTTGGGTTGTTTGAGAAAATTGGCACAGATGTATCCTCCGGAAGCTACGACCACGATCGATCCCGACGCGACCGGAAGCAACACGTCATCCGACTCGTCACTTCCCACAACACCAGAAGATGATCGAGTCGGGAAATCACTAATCAAGGAATCGAAACAAATGAATAAAACACTGACTTTACTTGAAGGGCTCAAATACCTGAACTGCCTAGAAGAAACACACTTGATTAAAATCGTTGCAACAACCGATAATGTCTACACTCGCCTACACCTGGATAGCAACTGAATAGCCCGGAAAAGCGCCCAAAACTCAACAAGGGAGCTTCACGGCACTACCCGAGTCCCCACTCCAATCAAAAGGAAAGCGCCTGACTGGTCACCAACATAATTCGACGATGGGGTGATTGCAGGTCCTAAAAGAAGTTTTAATAGTGGCAGATCACACGAGTCCATCCTGTCCGGAGATAACATTGGTTATTCGTCCTTAAGGGCCATGTCTCGCGTCGCAGTAGAGAAGCGACGATAATCAGCACGACGTCGCCAATTGAAAGATTACGTTTCGGCACAGTCCATTTTTCTGCAATTTATTGCTCCTTTGGAGTAAATGATTAGGAAGTGGAGTATCTGACCCAACTTGAGCCTTCCCGAGACCCTGCATCAGGAGCTTCGCGACGATAGTGATTAGACTCAGCCAGTCAACTGGATCAAGGGGCCAGGAAATAGCAGCCAGAACCTTCCTCTTAGTGATCGGGCGGTCACTCTCGATCACTGGTGCTCCCAATCGGAACTCGTCAGATACAGGATCCCAGGCGGCTCCCGAAGCGTAAACTGGGCCATCGGTCTCGAACTGTGGCGCTCACGCCTGATAATATGTCATCAACAGAAATATTTTTCTGAATCGAATTACCAGATATAGAGCACATGACATTCCGTAGGTTAGGGTCCGAAGCTGACAGCGACCATCTTCGTCCGCTACTGGTTTCCTCTAAACGATAAATTGAAGATCGACATCTTTTTCGTCAACTCTGATCTGTCAATATATCAATTCAACATTAGCAAAGGAAACAATTCAAGGAAATCCGCATCACATCAAGACTGCAGCAAGGTCACCTTGCGGTTTCGGACCTGTGAAAAACAAATTATTCAAGAAAGGATCCTGAGGACGTCCTGTACGATGCATTGAAGACAATGCGAAGTAAAGGACGATCATCTGCATTTCGCCAAACTGCATGATGTGGGCTGTAGTAAGTGCGCCTGAAGCTCGTAAGTGATTCTGTGGAAGGAGTGAGACACATGTGCCCCAACCTGTCATAGTCAGACATAAAACGCGCATATTCCTCGCCAGCAAGGTGTCCTTCTCCAATCGTTGACATATGGAAACGAGTATTTGTTGAGCTCCTTGCAGAGATTCTCCTGAGGTGTGAATACAGGATTGTCGAAGGGGGAGACATAAACAGCTTGGGCAGAGTCGAACTGATACTCAGTGAAATATAGTTCCCTGGCAATGGCATCTTTTTCTACAAGCTCGAATGATGGGATCTGCGTATCTGAAAAATAAGCTCAAGAATTGAATCTGGCTACGGAGCAATCCAGGAATGATTCTTTGTCGCCCAGAAAAAAAAACACAGTGTTCTTTATATTTCTCATCAAGGTTACCAACGATATTGGCCCTTCGAAAGGTCCATGACTCTCACGATGAGATATGTCCATAAATCTTCATTAACTGTGTGATGTTTGTAGACCTGCAACCAATCTTAATGACAAAATAGAACCCCTGTCGGGGATTTAATTTTGCGAACACAGAACAACAGGAAGTAAGAACGCAAGAAAGAGAGTATTGAACCTCCCATGTGATGCGGAGACCAGGGGAACTAGAGCCTAGGTTATCTTGTTAAACTCTAATAAAGATCTAAGCAAAATTGAATAACAAAACAACAGAAAAAATAAATAAATAAAAAAATAATCTGTCATCGTGAATAAGTTAGCCATGCCTGAGAGCCTGTCTCACGGTGCTTGCAATGTTGCAACAAATCCACAATCAATATATCTGTCATGTCTGAGAGCCTGTCTCGAGGCGTTTGCAATGTTGCAAACCATCACACAGTCAGTAAGTAAGTTTGTCCTGCCTGAGAGCCTGTCTCGAGGCGTTTGCAATGTTGCAAACAATCAACCATCATTATGTCCTGTCATCCCTGAGAGCCTGTTTTGAAGCGTTTGCAGTGTTGCAAATAATCACAGAGTCAGTAAGTAAGTTTGTCATGCCTGAGAGCCTGTCTGCAGGCATTCGCAATGCTGCAAACAATCCGCCAGCAATATGGTTTTCATGCTTGAGAGCTTGTCTCGAGACGTTTGCAATATTGAGAACAAT